>WURV02111213.1:0-19736 GCA_011762755.2 Epimenia babai | reverse complement strand
ACAAGAATGCTTGTCACGTGACATAGTAAGTCACGTGACAATATACAGTCTAACCACATTAATTCACATGACTACAATGTGTTACTTTGGCTACGATACCATCTCTTTTCATTTCGTCTAGTTTCCCCTTAACTTTTCCTTGTAGTGATATCGGGATAAAATCCATTGTTGAATTTGCCGTTTAGAAGTTTCACTACTTCGGCGAATAGTTATTGCACGCATTAATTGAAGCTGCTGTTCCCTTAATAACCTTTCCGGACATTATTTTCATGTATTCCGAGTACTATACGGTCCACTATCAACGAGTCTCTCAGATCCCCATACTCACAGAGCGAGGAAATGTTCCTTAAATCCGTTAAGAGGCTGTCAAACGATTCATTTTCCTGTTGTACGCGACTCTTGAATATGTAGCGCTCGATTTTTGCGTTTCTTAGAGGTTCAAAATAATTGTCTAATTGTGTTAGGAGATAATCCAGGTCGTCTACATTTTCGTCAGGAATTACGAGTGTTCGTAAAACGTTTTTTCCGGCGTCCCCAATGACACGTTTCAGCATGTTGCATTTCTGATTGCCCGGTTTAGCGATGAAGTCCGTTGCTATGTTGCTATCATGTTTCCTCGAAAGATTCTTCCCACCGCCTCCAGACAAACGACATATTTGTCTCTGTAATCCGAGGGTTATCCGGAGGTTTTATCTAATCCATGATTGTTGAAGTTCGATTGTTAATAGACACTCGTAATACGACACAGATGAAATGATACAGTTGATCGTTGTTAACATAACATAAAAGCTATTTCAATCCCACACGGCCGACATCATATCATAAGCCGCTATTATATAAGACAAGTGAAAAAACACAACGCCATGTTATCTCCACTGCCCTATTTACGCAGATACTGCACTAGGGAATCATGGGTAGTTGTGTGGGAGGAGCTACACTTACTTGATTATGTACGTTATATCACAAAGAATACAATTAACAAAAACAAAAATGGTGGCCATGGACATTATAATGTTGACGTTGGACAACATCCCGGCATCCGTTCAAGGCCGGCCATCCAGGAGAAGCGATCGACCTGCGTCGAACGATCATGTAACATGAGGGGAGGTTAAAAGCAACTACTTGTAATAGAAGTATCACTACAAAATTGTTGACAAAGGGGCTTTAGTGTAGTTTAGACCGCAGTGTAGTTTCTAGTTTAGACCCCGGCTTTTCTTATTTTTATATTGACGTGTCTTAGATTTAGAATTATTAGATTTAGAATTCCATGAATAGTTTTAGAATCTATAGTTTGTAGATTTATCATTTCAATGAAAGTCGTCATTTTGTGATGATTAGACTTGTAGCCACGTGGATACATGACGTATAGATTTTATTTTTTTTTAACGGGGAAGATATAATGTTTACGTTTTGAGTAACTTTAAGTAAGGGGTTTCGTTTTCGATTTCAGCAGATTTTAGTTTGAGTTCTTGAAATAAATATTATAACCTTACTTATGCGTTTTGTTTTAAAACATAAACACTATTGACATGAATATTTAACACCAGAGCAGCCGATTACAGTATAAAGAGTATATAGAGGCGCGTTTATTAGTCATTACATGTGTTTTAGTTTTATAGTCCGCTCCGTTATAATATATGTCGTTTGGTAATAATATGGAAATTAAAAGATGGAGATCGCAGAAATAGAAGGTAGCAAAAAGACATAGTGTGGAGATTGAAAGTTGAGAACCACAACAAAATTGGAGCGCTGGCATGGGGAACATTCAGAGCTGGGGAGGTGATTTACACAATGACATCTCACAAAGTAAAGTGATATTGCGAGCTTGTTTCATCATTTGTAGTAAATAGATCGTAATCCGACGTGTAATTAGTAAAGACTGGGTCAGGAGATAATGTAACATTGAAATGATTAGGCTTTTATGATGCATAAGAAAAGGGCCCACTCAGTAATATCGTGAACGAGATATTTCCCGTCTGAGTATTGAAAACGAACTTTTATTGAAGTGCGTTATTGTAATATTTCATGAGTGTACAATCAGTTAAGCAATCATTTTAAGTGCAGATGACGTCATAACTATTAATAAAGTGGCATGTGCACTATTGATTATTTTCTTACCACTTTCGTACCACCAAAATGACGTCATTACTATTAATAGAGTAGCATGTACACTATTTTTTTCTTACCACTTTCGTACTACCAAAAGACTAGCGATCAACGCATTCTCAACAATTTTTTAATATTTTCTATATTCCTACACTGACGTTACCCTGAAAGCGCATTTATGCCCAGTATATGGGACTCGCGATGGGTTTGATTATTAAATTTTTATTTGATTATCGTATTATTTTCAGTAATTAGTTGCCCTTGAGTTGGATACATGTTCTAATTTCTGTGTAAGCGAACACTACGGTAACTAGAGGATGTACGGTATAATGATCTTGCGCGATTTCGGATAATCTTCAAACTTGTCCTTATAATATCTGTAAAAAACAACCATTGAATATTTACATATTTATATGAATAACTCCTTCGTAGGCGATGATGGTACAATAAAATTCTTCATCATGAATGAATAGTGTTTATACCCAGCGCATGCGCGTAAACGTGTCTAGTCTCGAGAGTGCTGATCAAGTGTCAGCCGAACTTAATCAAATGACCCCGTATTACATCCCGTAATTGTCACGTTAAGCATGTTTAAACTGACCAATCGCTTTAACCGAACTGTATACAAACTACACACAAATATCAATATTGGGAAATATACAATAAAGGTGCCTATTATTGGAGATTCTATCGTGTTTTTCTTTTTCAAATGGCTAATGCAGAATAATGCGCCTAAATTTCACAATAGCAATTTCTTATTCATTATGGATTACTTGTGGTGCCGCATGGCCCGGGGGCCAAGATTGGCGATGGTAAACACACACAACGCTAGCGCTGGGGGGTTCCAGGCGGCGAGAGCGTAACCGCACCACTCGAGAATCTCTCCAAAGAAGTTGGCGCATGATACGTACTCAAACATTCCACCTACGTCAAATTAAATACATCATCCCAAGGAGCTGCGTTAGACTTGCGTACTAGCGATGTGGATACGTTCTACACTGAATTTAAATTAACAGATTTCTGGCGACTATTCATGTAGAACACGTCATATGCAGCATATTAGACTGACACTTAGTCGCTCAACGGGGGGCAGCTGGCGTAATTGTTAGCGCATTTGACTTTGAATCTAGAGGTTCCATGTTCAATTCCCGCTCTAACAAGTATACTAACTGTTGCGTTTTTCGGGCTGAAAGAGCCTTAAATCCCAGTCTGGGTAGCCCTTGCAGTGTGGTTCTGTGAGGGCTTTTTCCCTCTAACGTTTGCTTTGCTTTAGATGCTTAATGTATGGTCTCTATGTCGCTCTCCTCCTCGCTATGTCGTCGTCTCGCTGTAAATAAACTTGACCTTCCATAGACTTAGTGGAGTGTGCGACATATGTAGCTCTTATGTAGACATCCAGAGCCGGTGGCGTGAATTTAAAAGGTCAATTGTCTGCCCAGACTCGGTGGGTTTTTCACATCAGGTATTTTCCCCAACCCCTTATATAATTGAGGCTAATCAAATTGTCGTTTAACCCACGTAGGCTAGCTTTATAAAGGGCTATGGATGAAATTGGTCTACACAACGATTACTTAGGTAATCAGCCAATAAATAAATAAATTGTCGCTTAACAACATCAAATAGAACGCTTCAATGACCTCCGCGAAGAGAAGGTTATGTTTCTGCAAGTTTCCCTTCCCTCAATCTGCCTGTGTGTCTACTTCTCTGTTAACGACGAATGAAATTGGAGGAAAAAATTTTCTTGATAACTTGGACATAGTTTAGAGGAAGGAGGATTGAATTGAGACCATTTTTTCAGTCAAACAATTTGAAATGGGTTAATGAAGGTCTGCCCTTTCCGAATGCTTTCTACGTTTCCATGATGTCTGCACGCACGATTAGAATTTTCGTAATTCGTTGATTTAAATAAATATCCCACACGAGGACAAAGTATGGCCTACCTCTAGGGATTTTGTAGCCGGTTTCGTTTGGTTTACGAAGATTGCGGAGGATGTGGTCGGAATGTGAGTTGATGATTAAGCCTGTTACAGCGGCCGCCATCCCTGTTGCGTTTCACAGAGATGTTTTAGACATGTTTCGCCGCCTATCTACCACAAATGACCCAATACGCTACAAAACTCGCACTCGCAAACCCCTTATATGAATAGACCTTTTTTATGTGAATACGTCAGGGCACGAGATAAGACTCTGTATCTCATTTTGTATAGACCTATCAATTCTGAATCATGGGTTCAAGCCACACCCACAGCAAGATTCTTTACGTTACGTCACTGAATGATATGAAAATTAACAAGCTTAGTCCACCATAACATCAGATACCATATACGAAAACTTGCACTTTAATGCGTTTTATCGTTGTTAGTCTGGAAGGTGTTGCCTTAGCTCTTACTATCCTATGACGTGTCCAACATGGCAATCCATATCTCTAACACTAACCCAGTATGAAATGTGGGCTATACGGTGATCGTGGCGGCGTGTAGGCAAGCAAGTAGCGGGACTGCAGGTACCCGATTATCGCCATGGAAATTTGGCTCATTAGAAACAAATGTAGTGGCACTGGGCTCCCTCCTCGGATCCGCAGACCATAATAAATCCTATGAAAAAATTGGCAAAGAATTAAGAAATTACATGTCAAAGTGCCATACTTCGAAAATAGGTGACACCAACGCCATGGAAGTCAAATGTTAGGATAACGGCCGTGCTTTGTCGACCTATTACTGAATACATGACCCTCTCTGTCCTGGTATGCATCATATTTCAAGACACCTCCTTACAATAATTTGAAATTCTTATAATCATGTTGCGGGACTTGTACCATATTGCGATCAGTGATATATCGTCACATAATCTTCAGCTGAATTAATAAGGCGCCGACACACGAACTGGTACTAGGGCCAACCAACGTGACCTCGAGCGTGCTACATCATTAAGTAATAAATGTATTAATGACCACAAACGATACCGTGGATGTTCGTTAAACTAAAATTCAATACTAATGACAAAACCGAGTTACATCAACATATATTAATATATCAACACCAAAAGCTCGTGAAATACCACATACCGTAGTTAGTCGATTAAGGTGTTTCTTCTTATAGCACCAAACTAACGCGGCTAACCTCAAGATTTTCTTCGTGATCGCCAGGAGTACATAAGAGGACCTATTGATATGATCTCTCCGTCCTTGCTATACGAGATATAATATTCCCGTTATATCTCTACGATTTAGATGCCTTATCAAGGCCCAAGAAAATCCGAAAGTACACTCATTCCTGTTCCGATATAATTTGTCAGATTTCAAAATTTATTTATCATACCTGTGGATACCATGTACCAGAGAGAACAACAGAAGCACGAGAGATGTAAACGATGGTGTATATGTGGCGGAATAGTGCGCATAAACCACCAACACGACCGTTGCGTACGGAACTGGTAGGAGGGACCACATCAATCTGGCCGGAACCGGGAAACGTTGGTTATTAAAGTAACGCCCATACGTCGACTCGCTGAATATATTAGGGAGAAAGAGAAATTAAATTACGCAACACGCGTCAAGTATCGTCTTTTCCTTAAAGTTGAATAGTTGATCCATTCTTTTTTACTGAAAAGGTTCAGTCCAAATAATCAGACATGCAACACGGCGTATAACGTCTCCTAAATCTTCAAACTTGGCGTGTAAAATAATATACAATATGAATGTATAACTGACGTATCCTCTTCATAGTATAAAGTGTAGGATACCCTCTAACGATCACATTTATTCGAATTTAAAATAGTACATACCCTCGGGTGTTTTATGAAGCCGAATTTCACATTCCGTATCTACAACACCGCGGTCTATTGGTATGTTAACTAGCACTTCACCAAAATTTAAAACTATAATTTATTCAGCGACCTAATAAATTAATATGCACAAATTTATCCCTGAATAAATTCTTTATCAATATATAAAATCCCGATATCATAAATGTACCCAGTTAATTTAAATCAATAAGTAGGACGTGTATTCATAATCCGTCAAAATTGGTGTGTTTTTAAACACAGATAACAAATTAATATAGTATACATTATTTTGATTATTTGTATGAATAATCTTTTGTACTCCAGCTGACTGCCTAATCTGTGGTGCGATGCGATAAGATGATTGAGAGCTACTAGCGAGTGTATACGTATGTTATTTATGCTATGCAGGGATGTTGGTGATCAGCAGGAGCATCTTTATGGAGTGTCAAGGGTTGGGTACAGTTAACCAATATGTCTCACTACAGAACATCAAAGAATTAGTGAAGGTTTTTTATATGTTATCGGCCTACATAATACACTACTATACGTACTGCAATTATTTACATTATATTTCATTGATGACAGCATCATCGAGCAAATAGATAGTACACCTCAAGAAGCTATCGACAATACTAACCATTTAATTCCTGAATTCACGTCATGGTACCGAAGTACCGAACAAATCTTCTTAAGCTTAATTCAGACAAAACCTACTGCCTTTCCCTCTCTAATCGCACAATTGACACTAACAGCCTAACCCCCGGGCACATAGACCAATACCCAGCACAATTTACAACATCACTCAAGTATCGAGGACTTTTTCTCGATACCTCATTAACCTGGAACGATCTACTAACACACATTAAAAACAAATTTTACCCATTAACATTAAAATTCCACCGACTTCGAGACTGATTCGCTAACGCCACTGCAGTTTTACACAGAACTCATCCGACCTATCATCGAATATGCCTCTCCAGTGTTATTCAATGTTTCAGAAAATCTATCAGTCTCTTGAAACTCTCCAAAGTCGGTGCCTGCGAATCATCTGCCAGGCACCACCGCAGACTCCCTCATCCTCTACCATTCCTTCCCATTCATACTGCAGAAAGTTCTTTGTGAATATTACAAGCTAAGAAACGATATCTCGCCATCCGTGCATGAAAACTTTAGTACAGATGTTCCTCAACAACGATACAACCTAAGACACCAACCTCTTTGTCATCTCACGCACCAACAAATCCGTTGACCATCGCGCCCTGCATTATTTGGGCCCGCGCACATCTGACGACCTTCCAACAGACATATAGAATGCATCTAAATTTAACTCATTCAAACTTCTGCTAAAGCGTTGTCGCATATTGACTTGAACTAATATTACCGTACACATTCAAACCACCCCTCACCCTGGTCCCACCTCAGCACGTGGCAGGTTTTCCCTTTTCCTATTTTCTCACACCTGCACGTGCCCTACCTCATCCCTCCCCACCTCTAAATATTCCCCTGCCTCCCATCTAACAAACTCACTACGTGCAGATACGAAAGCGTGACTGGGCGTTTGGCAGAGGGTTTGAGTTCAGATATTTTGAATTAGACGAGATATCTTTGAGACTGTGATAGCCAGATTTGATGACGTTGCTGATGTGGTTTCTGAAGGTGAAGTGAGAGTCGAATGTGTCACCGGGGTCACGGGCAGTAGCAGCAGGAGTTATGGACGACTGGTTATTGTTTACACGTAATTGTGTTCTCTAATTGTTAATGTGAAATGATAATAATTCAAATTGGTCACAATTGTAGTACTTTGTGTAACAGATCAAATGATCACAACTAGCACTCGGCATACATATATCATCGTCGTCGTTTTTATATTAATAAATTTTCTACTTATATAATGTGAACTTTTCTTCGACGTCTATCTCATACAATCAACCAGTATATACTATAATTATTGTAATAAGACAAACAATTATATAAACAATCATTGGTGCTATAAGTAGCCTGGTTTATTTCAGAACTAGATGCAAATTTACCATGCTTATAAATATATATATTTTGTAATTGTGGAATCACACACTTATGAATTAACGTTTTATAGACACTTGCCTTTGTTATATCAAACATTACACTGCGTTCATTCTAAGTATAATGCAAATTGTAATTAAATTCATGAACAATTTTCTGTATTTTTCTGAATTATCACGACACAACATATTTTTTGGCATTGGGGTGCCAAATAAAGTCCTCTTAATTTTTTTATGTGGGTAAGTCAAATTCAGTGCGGTTACTAGAATATGTAAGGTATGATAATCTTTCGCGATTTCGGATAATCTTCAAACTTCTCGATGTAATATCTGAAAAAATAAACAACCTGCGAATGTTCACATGAATAAATCTTCTGTGAACAAAATGTTCAAATGATATTGATCGAGATAAATGATTACTGTTTATACACAGCGCGTGCGGGTAAATGGATGCAAGTGGGGATCAACTGTATGCCGCGATTCAATTCAGTTTGTGGTTTTCGTGGGAAGGAGATGTTCAAAATGTCTGGCCAGACATATTCGACCAGTTGAATTACTCGAACCAAACTATTATGCAAACATACATACTGAGAAATATAAATTTTTATGTGCCTATAATTGGACATTCTAATACTAGAAATTGCTACAGCCGAGTAATACGGTAGATTTACTCTCATAATAGCAGTGAAGCTGGTCTTAACATTAAGCTGGTCTTGCCTGTGGTGCCACATGGCCCGTGGGCCGAGATTCGCGATGGTAAACACACACAACGTTAGCGCTGCGGGGTTCCAAACTGCGACAGCGTAACCGCACCACTCGATGATCTCCCCGAAGAAGTTGGCGCATGATACGTACTCAAACATTCCACCTGCGTCAAATTGACACTAAGCTGGATCTTTAGAACATTTTGAGTAAGCGAATAAAAAGTAATCAAGTCCATATTTTGTTTCGTCGTCGTCGGACTGGCTACTGCCAGCTGCATCACTAACTGTCTATGCGGATATCTGCACTTTTCTATGTTTTATGACGGTGGTGTTTGTAGCGTCAATGAACATAAAAATTACTGTTAAAATAATTCTATCCTGACTTCATGTTATGTTATGATAAGAACAATATACTAATAAAATCGAATTGGTAGTTGAAGAAATATAGATATTAATATCATTATGAGGACAAACTTTACACCACCTCTAGGGATTTTGTAGCCGGTTTCGTTCGGTTTACGAAGATTGCGGAGGATGTGGTCGGAATGTGAGTTGATTATCAAGCCTGTCACAGCGGCCGCCATTCCTGTTTAGTTAATAGAGATGTTTTATATATGTTCCGCCGCAAATCTACCACAAATGACCCAATACGATCCGCTACAAAGCTCACACTCGCGAACCCCTGATATAAATAGGGGCCTCTTGTAAAATGTTGCATCGTGATTGAAGGGCTTTAATGCTGAAATACACAAAAATCTGCTTTTGTAGCTCAAACCGATCATTTGCGCCCAAATGAAAGCAAAATTTACGATTTATTGTGTATTTGGACGCAGGATGATCGAAACCGGGTTAACTAAGCCATTACACTGTATTAGTCTTACGTGTATACGAAAACTTGCGCGTTCATACGTTTACTTTATTATTTTAGAAGGTGTTATGCTTATTTCTAAGACTACGATGAGTCCAACATTGCAAGCCACATCGCTGTCACTAACCCAATATGAAGTGTGGACTATACGGTGAGCGTGGCGGTGTGTAGGCGAGCAGGTAGCGGGACTGCAGGTAACCATTCATCGCCATAAACACTTGACTCATTATAAATAAATACAGAGGCAACGGACTCCCTCCTCTGATCCGCAGGCCATAATACCCTCTGTAAACAAATGGGAATGAACAAACTGACACTTAAGAAATTCGGGTTTCGAACGTAAGTAACTCAATCGTCAAAGGAAGGGAATGTTAAAATAACGAAGTAGTTTTTCCCAATTCATTACCAAATGGTGAACCCAATAAAAAATCTCCATAAAAAACAATGATTGGATGTATGGATCTGAGATTCCAAAAAGAACCTGTTACTCTTATGTTATATATCTTAGCCGAATATTGTAGAATTAAGAATTGATCGAAAAGTGTGTATACACACGTGATATTTTTTCGAGCGTTTCTATATTAAGTACATTATTCCTGTAATATCTCTAAATTTCAAAGCGTGATTCATACTCGAGCAGATAAAGCCGTAGGGACATTCCTCTTATACAATTTGTCAGATATATAGATTTAATTGTATAATTTCACCTACCTGTGAATGTAATGTACAAGAGAGAAGCACAGAAACACGACAGACGTAAATGGTGGCGTATTCGCTCTGGAATAGCGCGCAAAAACTACCAGCACTGCCGTGACGAATGGAACTGGTAAGAGAGACCACGCCAACCTTGCCGAAACGGGAAACCGTTGGTTATTAAAGTAGCGCCCGTAGGTCGACTCGCCAGATACCATAAGGAGAAGCAAAAATGTCAATACGCAACCCGCGTCGAGTAATGTCTTCTCGTTTAAGTAAAACAGTTGATCCATAGTTACTTTACTTAAAGATGTCAAATAACAAGACACGCAACGCGTCGAATGACGTCTTCCAAAGCTTTAAACTGGAGGTATGTGTAGAATAGTATACAATATATGAATTTAATACCGACCTATTGCACTTTTCACCCTATTGGCTACCCGATCAAAAATAGCTACGCGGTATGCAAATTTTTATTGTTAGAGCAAAATGGTTAGTACATGCCCTCCATTCCAATATACAAACTCTACAATCATTGGTTAAGCTTGAATGCTGCTCTAGGTCACGTGGTCATCAGTTGTTGTAGTGATCGTGGTTAGTGAGTGTCTATTCTATAACTTGACGGAAAATTTTAGAAAATACATTGCTTTATTAAACGTCTCATAGCCTTGTTGTATTTATCAAGCAAACTCAAAGAAGTTTCGGTGATAAACTGCGTGAACGGTCGGTGAGTTCGGACAAATATTCACATACAATGCCATACATTGACAAATACGATTTGAACCCGGCATACCACTACTTACTGACTCCCCAGAATCTCGTGTCTACCGACCTCCTTGGTGATAACATCGACACCAAGGTGAAAGACATGGATGTAACACGTCGATTGCTCGCTACATGCAGGGTGCACACCAAAGTTCCGATCGTCGGCACGATCGTTGGAGCAACAGAGGGCAGTCACTGAAGACGACGCCTATCCGAAGAGGACAGAACAATTATCAGCCATACGCCAACGCGAAGCGTTTTTGAGGAAAAGCGGGGAGGGGAAGCAACAACAACGCTTCCCAGTGCAACAACGCCATGCGCCACCGGGGGTACTGAACGGCAATGACCTCGTGAGTCACTTATACAATACACATGATAAATTTTGTGCGGAAAATATCCGCCATTATTATCGGGAGTGGAAATCTGTTACTACGGACCTTACAATTCTCTAAATTGTTTAAGGTTATCGGTTGGAATTTAACACTGTTCCAGAACAACGGCAGCCATAGTAAATTTTTTTGCAGGCGGAAACCGAAACATTGATGCACAGATTGAACAATTCTTAAGAAATGATATCATACGTGTGGTTGAACGGTCAGGAGAACGCGATTATCTCCATTTTTCCTAAGATGTATAGGATGTGGCGATAGTTATGAACTACTCGTGTGAGTTTTTTCTTTTTGAAAATCGCCAGCATTCCTGATACAGCGAGTTCTGCTGGCTAGGCGAATGGCTGACCCTATGCTACGCACTAAAATAAAGTTATAATATCGACTGTGACGTGACGTTTCAGATAATTTTTTTTAAGAGGCTTCGTTAGCTACGGTCAAGTAATTACAGCATGATCGCTGATGTTCCGTCATACCACAACCATGGGCAGTTTTTTTCATTATAGTCTCATAGATAGTTCCCGTATAGTATATTTTATATAATGTACAATTCTTGTATTTCTCGTAGCACCGTATGGTGTAGTTTAGCTGGCTTTGATGAATACACGTGACCATTTCTACGACTCGTGCACTCGCGTTGATCCACTCCGCATGCACACTCCGCATTTCACGTTCTGATGAATAATGGGCTCTGAATATTCAAGCTTCCCCAACGATCGTAGAGTTTGTATATTGGAATCGTAAGATTAAACAAATATGTAATAAGAAGTTTGGTCTGAAATTCTAATATACAAACTCGAAAATCAGAGATTAAGCTTGAATGCTCCTCTAGATCACGTGGTCACAGAATTTTTTAAAGCTCATTTTAAAGACAAAGCGCAGGCCTTTCTAATGATACCCATATCTTGTATATTCGCTACATTTTGAGTTTGTAGCAGGTCGTCGAAAAAAATGCATTTATGGGGGGGGGCGCTCTGTTTGTGGCGCTGTTGCGTCTGTTGGATTAGCCATATGTTAGCCTGTTTCACATCCGTCCATGTACCTCTACATTAAGCCGCAGTTCATATACAGCCATCGATGTTTTAGATATCTAGCACTCACGCTTTTATAAGGAAAACAATTCCACGACAGATAACTAAGCGCATTAAGGGCATCACTGCCTTGTGTCTGATTACAGTTGTAACCAAATTGCGTTTGATGTAATAGGATCCCTAACGCGAACGAACTCTGGATATTTTCGTTATCTCTCAGCTCTATCTTGACATCGTTCTTCAAGTTTTTGTGTGAAATGGTATCAAATTATAGTTTACCACCGTTACCGGAATTTTTGAAAGTTTACTTAGATACCAAAACACAGAAAAAGATTTTAGGAACGATTGAACCAATTTATGAGAACGTGGTGTCGTTGAGAGCCCAAACAAACAGAAACTGCAGCAACGATAATCTTGAAACGAGAGAGTCTAAAGCATGTCTTTCAAAAACTTTTCAATGGTTTACTCATCTTAAACATGAGATGGTGAGTTTTTCGTTTTGTATCTTGGAGGGTTGTATTAAATTATGATTTAAAACATAAGCTAGTATATACCTAAATTTTTATGTTTATTTGGACGTGGTTTATTAGGTTGCGATTAATGTATAAATAACACTTTAGGGACACATTTTGCTATTTTGATTATTATAAGCTTTTTATTGCCAGATGTAGGACGCTAGGCCAGAGAGGGTACACTCTAACGCAGTTTGGGCTTCTGAGATCGTGCAATATGTACCTTCGCGATCTCGCAGTGAATACCGAGGTTAAGATTGGATTGACGAGACACGCCGTGGTGTTTCGTTTTACCAATCTTGCTGTACGCAGACGTCTCGCTCATATGGGAAGATCAGTCACCACCACTTCGTAGATGTTCTGGTCCATCCGTTCACAAGCTATTTGTCGGCCATCAGCCATCTTTTCGCTGGTTGTTCAGGACATCTTCTTGATCATCATAATCTACCTTGCCCGTATGCTTCCCCAGAATTACTGTAGCCAGAGCCTTGAGTGTCTGAGGTCAAGGTTGTTAATGCAGACATCGCCATCTTTGTCGCCACTGTCCTCTTCCGTGAGCTCATTCATTGTTGGGTGTTAAGTAAATATATTGACACACTCTCTAAATCTTGCTCCCTGTCCTCGTCAACATTACTTCATTTGAACTTGTTCATTAGGTAGCAAGGTTAGGCAAGCTTTCGAAGTATAAGGAATACTTCATCAGGTGAATGGACTCCAAAAGTCTCAAGACTCTTAGAATGTGACCTTTTCCATTCATTTATCTATTATTTTGGGGTGTATTATTGTGAAATGAAGGAACTATAATATACATCGTGACAACAATAACAAATTATGATTTTTGTATTGTATTGAGTTACAGTATTATAATCATCTATTGTTATATGTGACTAGTCCAGTACCATCATTCATATTGAACTTGCCCCCCACATCGTTAACTTGCCCCTACATCATTAATTTGCCCCCACGTCGTTAACTTGCCCCCACATCGTTAACTTGCCCCCACATCGTTAACTTGCCCCCACATCGGCCATGCGTCTACTCTGTGTAGCCACTGACAATGTCGATGAAATGACTTGTTATTTCTAACTAATACGTTTTTGAACAGTCGTGAACACGGTTATGCTTGGCAGACGAATCTACGAGAGCTGGATAAGTCGCTCGTGCAGCAGCTGCATGCGCTCAGCGACTCGATGTGCCAGTACAGACTGTTGCTGAGCGAGCGGCACCTCGACGACACCAACTCGGAGTACTCGTACGCGAGCATCGATCGCGATATGGACTCCATCTCGAGCATCGATGAATTCGATTACTTCACCGATGACATACTACACGAATCACCCGTCACCACCCCGATCGGTCATCACGACACCGACATCTTCTTTCAAATAAACAAGCTCCACGAAAACATCAATACCGACTTAGAGATATGAACCGCTCCATTGTAGATTCCCTATTTTTATACAAATTTCATGTTCACTAATCCATCATCATGTGCACTGTAGTATCAAAATCCGTCTTCGTGTTTTACAATTTTTCATGATAATATATGAGTGATTTTACTGATTTTACATTTCCTATTGAACTAACTGTATAATGCAAGTGTTTGTTAATTTCTTTGACTGTTTTTAATTTGTGATAAAATTACCTGCATCACTCACCTATACTAATTTTGGGTCATGATGCCGTGGTTTGACTGAGGTTTTGATATTTATATACAATACACATTAAGCAATGCCAAAAAATCGCATTAAAATATTACGGACAGAGGTGAAATTTTTTGGGAGGTATAATTTCAATCATAAACATAGAGAGAGTATTACAATACAGTCCATTTTTTTAAAAACTCACTGTTATATAAAAATGTGTGTACTTAGAGTTATATAAAATTATGTGTACATACAGTTATATACAATTATGTGTACTTAAATATTGTTAGTATGAGAGTAGGTAGCCATGTTAGTCTAATATATAGTAATGTAATGCATTAACGGCAATCCTTTTCATCTAACCTAACTAGTTTCTAATGACGCCATGTTTTAGCATAAACGCAATGCTTCATCAGGTGACAAAGGTGTGATGGCTCCTCATTATTTGTTGAGCAGAACCTTTATGAGCAGATTTTACAAAGAAATGCACTTATGATTGATATACTGTCCTACAGTCGGGGATGATGCTCTGTCATTTAAATGTATGAGGCGCGACCCAAATGTAGGTTACAGCCTCGTGAATTTCGGCCACACCATTTTGAAAACTACAATCAAAGATACACCCTTTTTTATAATCATTTTGGTTGTTTTTCTTATTTCTTCACGTTCTTCAAGTTTTCCGAACCAAACTCAAACCACGTGATCCACCTCAGGTTGACTTCCACATTATGAACGTTAATTTGTATTCATTTAGAGAAGTTTTTTTCACGTACTCAAATATACCACCAAAATGATCGTTGCCATTAGGACCACAACCTCAAGCCGGCTAGTTTTACTAGCACAATTCTCAGTACAGAGACTAATACATTAATCCAGTGACTCAGTCCAATCTTTCGATTAATTTCAACATTTTCTCCATATTAATTAGTGGCTTGTATAATGGCGACATATTGGCATATGTTAGAATTAAAAATGCAGTCACTTTCTATTCTCTGCTCAGGCTTTATTCGACCCATATGTAGTTAAGGTCGGCGTGTATGTTAGCTCACAGCATTATAAAGGGGTCAAAATTGTATACATTTCAGAAACACGAGGCTATTTGATATTTTGATTTCTATATTCCTCCCCACTACGTTTGAAGAAAAGTTCCATCAGTAGGTTCAGTACCTAAGTTGGTCGCCCGGAAAGTTTGCTGATACTTAGATCGTCTTACCCATCTCATTATACATTCAGCGCTGAGTCCAGCATTCAAACTTTGCACTGAAATTTAATTAATTCCTTATAAATACTTCACTTTTGGGCGTGGTATTGGCAATGTCAGTAAAGTGATTTCAATGTAATTCAAACCGCCATGCCATCGCCCATCCTCTATACTCTTTACATATTGTGATATCAATAAGTTTGGTTGGATTGGACTGATTCTCATCTCTATCGTGTGATACACTCAGAATCATTTTTCGTACTATCTCCCCCAATAGTTCGGTAATTGTATTAATCATCATTAATAATATACTATTGTGTATTTTTATACTGGTTTTTCTTTTAGAGTATTCCATTATATATGTTTATAAATTGCTAAATTGTTCTACTGGTTATAACCGTTAGGTTGTTTATAATACCCCGTAATCTATCCAGCTCTCGGCTGTCTAATACATCGCAATAATTCAATACACTATCAGTATTAAGTTATATACTATGGTGTTACTGGGTATGTCTACCACTCTGAAATAAAACATTTTACGTATAATATTTTGTTATAATTTTGTCTATACCTGGTATAGTGCGTATTTTTATATGGTATGAACAAATAATTATTCGTTACATGTACAACCTAGAGCGTACAATAAAAATTCAATATTCGCGTTTGTGTATTGTCTCCAGTCACCATCGTGCCATTCCTGGTAGTTTAAAAATACAAAAAATGGCTCAAAGAGTGATTTGGAGCCTAAACTACGAACAAATTGTTGCTTTATCAACTACACAGTAATGCCATAGTCATTATCTTTACTCTTTAGCACATTGAAGCTGGTTCTGATTCTGATCTGTACAGTGCATAGTGCATACCTCGCACTGCGAGTATCATCGCACTTTGCAAGAGAGAGAAACAGAAAGGATGTCATAAAAACTATATCAGTCAATGAAAGAGGGAGAAAAAGGAGAAATTTTAATATCAGATGAGTGTGAGGGAAATAAAACATAGAGGGGTCCAGTCTCATTATTTGAGCCTTAGGCTCATGAGCCCATGCTGGAATGTTGCAAGAGTAGCGGCGTTCGTGATAGATATTGGTAGTGTATTCCAATGTGAAACGACCGCAGGAAAGAAAATATATAAATCTATATACGTTTTTGTTGCAGTGAGGGACGAGGTATTTTATATTTGCGCCCCTAGTAGAATAGCATGAGGGAGAGACTGGTTACTGTTACGGCGGCAGGAGTAAGGTAAAAACAAATTTTAGTTATAAGATAGACGTATTGCGGATGGATGAATCTCGGGAGCGTGTATTAAACATCGTGTAGGCTATCTTTTACTAAGTGCAGAATGCAGACTGGTGAAAATAGACATCCCCCACAATAAACCGTAAAATGTTGGAGTGAATTTCGGAATATCTATAAACTTACTTCCCTTTGTTGTAGTTTTCGACACCGAAACTTTCATTTTCGGGAGCAGAATCGCGGTTTTATGAGATTGCTGAAGGAATGTTAAAACGTAAGTTCAATTTTGAACTTTTTCGTGACTAATTGACAGCACAGACGCCTTTCTCAGTTAGGCGTGTTTTGCACACTGGCTACAGATGACATGATTGTTGCGGGAGAGGCACGCGAGTATGTTCCGTTTGGCCGAGAGTACTCGCTTCACCATCCCGGACAATTTGAAATTAAAGCCCACAATGCGGCCGTTCTTGACTCAGTTGACCTCGGTTTTCCATTTCTTCAGGAATTTAAGAACATCTCCATAGTTCCCACACTCACGGTAAGTTTACTTGATCGGTTTGGTACTGTATACGAAACTTCCAAAGTCGAAATTCGGGTTTCTAATACCGGTATTTTATGACGTTGACGGGATCCCCAAATCTGGGTATTAACGCAAAAATAATTCCGGGTCGTCATGACCCGGTGATGGCCATCATATATGTCTAGATAACATTAAGGGGACGTTAAGTGCTGTATTAATGAATTCATTCCATCTCACAAGGTGTAATACTTGCATTTCTTCTTACTTCATATGACTAATACATATACTACATTATCCATTTTTATATAGATACGATGGTTTGTGAATTCGATTGAAATACAATGTACGAACGAGGTGTTTTTTATAGAAAGACCAATGGTTGTTGAAGAAGCACACGACCACGTCTGGTGTGTCTTGTGATGAGGAGTTGTACGTCAATGAGAACACGGTCGTGTGGAGTCGAGGATCATGGGACGGTGTACATACTGTGATCAAGACATGTACTGTGGATACACCTGTCATACAGGTGAGTGTTGCAGGCTATTGTCGTGTTGTCATGGTATGTGAGTTATTGGAATTATTAATATACTGTACATAACATAGAAGATAATTAAAGACTACATACTGACTTTTATAATTTCTAAAGCGCCTATCAAATTTGTCATTATTATTAAATGACCTAATTAAACCAATGAAATTCGAATCATCCAATCACATGCATGTATAACCACAACTATTGTAAAGGTGCCGATGTGATTTCATCACACATATCATATGAATCTTATATATGAGGCAACTTCAGACATTACCAAACTTGAGGCTTGTTACTGTTGAAATGAGACACGGTATTATTAGAGAATTTATTTGCAAAACAAGCTATACACCCTCCAAATATTGACTCATGTTTTGAAGTTCCTGCCCTACCAATTGACAGTAGGCTCGATATATTAGTTTATTATGATTCAAATTGTCTTGAAGATATATAAAATCAAGAAAGTATGTAACAAAAATAACTAAAAAATTTATCGAGAACTTTTCATGATGTGTATGTATAATGAATGTATGTGAAATGGCTCATAGCTCGTTTTTCCGATAAGTGCTTCATATATATGATTCAGTGTATTGAGTTAACATGGTTTCATCTGTGTGTAATGTGTGAGATGATGTGGTGCAAGTTTATTCATTTATTCTACCAACGTCTGGTAAGGATTTGATAAATTATTGAGTGTATTAGGTTGACATGTTTTCATCTGTATGTAAGGTCTTATGGTGCAAGTTTATTCTACCGACGTCTGGTGATGATATTTTAAATTATTGAGTGTATTAGGTTGACATGTTTTCATCTGTATGTGAGGTTTTATGGTGCAAGTTTATTCTACTGACGTCTGGTGATGATATTTTAAATTATTGAGTGTATTAGGTTGACATGTTCTCATCTGTATGTGAGGTTTTATGGTGCAAGTTTATTCTACCGACGTCTGGTGATGCCAAATCTCAACGCGATGACAATGTGCCAGGTACGGAACTAAACCATGTGGATTTTGTGTGGATTAAATGCATAGGGCTGATAGATTTTCACTACTGGGATAAAAACATATATAGATACATGACACGAAACCATACATGTCATAAATGTGGGTCATGTCAATCTTCAACGAAATTTGACGTGGTCAATATCATTGACAGCTAATTTGTGATAATTTCTACTGTCATCATATACATTATCTACATTTTTAAGTCCCTTTTCCATGCTAGCGTGGGTGGAACTGTTTTACATAGTCTGTAGCAATATTTGGGATAATAACATATTAACATACGATCCTTAACGTGCCATACACATTAATGAAGTACAGTAAACTTTTGGGCTGCTTTGTGTCAAGTGAAAAGACAAATTATTTTAGTTCAGATTAATGAAGAGCAGATTAGTGGAGCGTTGGCATGTTTTTAGGTGAAGAGCAGGAGGGCATCTGTGTCGTGCAGTCTGCATCCATCAGCATCTTCACAGAACATGGACAATACTACTCGACCGCCCTCCCCTTTCAGGTAATAACGTTTTCGCTCCATCTCCCCTCTCTCCCCACCTCTCTCTCGCTCTCACCCCCTCTTTCTCTCACACTGCCCCCTTTTCTCCCTCCTCTCCCAATCTCCCTCCTCTCCCCCCTCTCCCAATCTCCCTCCTCTCCCCATTTCCCTCCTCTCCCCATTTCCCTCCTCTCCCCATTTCCCTCCTCTCCCCATTTCCCTCCTCTCCCCATTTCCCTCCTC
>WURV02111102.1:0-19738 GCA_011762755.2 Epimenia babai | reverse complement strand
TTAACAATAATTATGATCGATGTCTCTGTTAACAATAATTATGATCGATGTCTCTGTTAACAATAATTATGATCGATGTCTCTGTTAACAATAATTATGATCGATGTCTCTGTTAACAATAATTATGATCGATAACAAATATTTCGATGCCATCGAATATTATTTTCTGTAGTAGACATTTTTACAATTTCAGTGAATGTATATAAATATCGTTCGTGTCTCATGCAGGTCCAATTGCCCATCCATCGTAGTCCGTCACTGCGTTCGGATTACTACGACACGGTCATGACCGGCGGGGAAACAGCCACGGGAATGATACCAGCGGGTGATGGTAGTGACGACAGTGAGAGTTACATTGATTGGGATGTTATTGACTCTATCACTGCCACTGCGTAGGCATGACGCGGGACGTACGACGTGACGTAGCATGGGACATGACGCAATGCAGACAGGATGATACACGAGACATGACGGTTTGTGGGACCGGATGTAGCGCAGCCGTGATGGGACGAGGGACACGATGCAATGTGCGTCACATCACATAACATGGGACACGACACACTGTGGAACGTAACGTAGCACGTGACATGATGCGGGGCTGCTGTCATGTAACGTAACATGGGACATGACGCGCTCTAGAACCTGATGCAGTGCAGGATGTGAGGCCTGACCTTGGACTGTCAATGCTGTTCAGATATCTAAAATCCCCATGCCTGCCAGAAATATGTCGGTAATTCCACCATTTTTATCCATTCGTAGACCTTTTATTAATTAAGATGAAATAAGACATTTTAAGATATTTGATTTATTTAATGTCCTTTAAATCGTATCTGTTAGTGTGTTGACTGTTAGTGTAAGTATACTTTTAGCTGTTTCCTTCGCCTCTTCAATCTAGGATTTTTAATAGCATCAAAATATATTGGTTCAACTCAAGTTTTAAGAAGTATGACATGCAGTAAAAATGCTTAATCAAGATTTAAATTATCAAAAAACCTTTCCTCTCACGGTACGACGCTTCATGATGATTGAATCGTCTGAAGTAGGCTGACTTCTGTACTTCGTTTGCTTCATCCGTACTTCAGCAGTCTACACTTATCTCATGTTTCTCCACATGTTTGTCACTTATCCGTCATCGGCTCCTATTTTCACCTCATAATCTCATTTTCAATGAACCCGTTTAAAGCCAGTCTGTGATATATTTATAAAGATTCGTTTATTCTCCAAAATTTATCTTGGCGATATTTCTATCTTGTCAATGTACACCCACAAATAACACGATGATATCTTAACGTAAAAAACGTATATTTATATATAAATAAATAAAAAATTCTCACCGATATTAGTGTACAATTCACGATTTTGGGTGTGGAAACATTTGTTACCGATTAGCACGCAGTAAGGCACGCAGGATGGATGATCGTATTCTGTTAAAAAGGTGAAGTTTGCAGAATTACTCTGATTACCCTTGTCCTGATTCTGATTCGGAACTCGGCTTTTCACTAGTAATAATATACGGTATTATTATCGGTAAAATGTAATCGTTGAGATGATTGAGATGATAAAGTTGACACCTTGATGACCGACTGTCGGTGTATAGGAAGAAAGACAGCGAGCATGTCAGCATAGTCAGCGTACCAACCACAGCTTTAGTTCCGGTCAATATCGCGTTGACAACTTGACTTTCTCTCCCCAAATGTTTCTACATTCGGTAATCCGGCACGGTGACGTTGGTGACGTTGGTGGCGTTGCTCCACGATAAACCGTGGTCATGTTCGTCAGCGGCGGGCATCGGCAGAAATCACGTTCTCCATGATGAGATCGATGTCGTCTGACCCGAGCACCGAGTCGTTGCGGTCCATGGCTGATGATTCAGACATCGTCCTCCTGCAACGTAGTCGTACCGCCACACCCACGCCATGAGGGGCAGCGCAGCGCGCAATAATTAATGCATTGACAGGATAAAGTTAAACCACACTCGGTTTATGGGATGCAGCCAGACTCTAAATAAGACACATAACGTACGATTAAGTCCTATAATATTCTAGCGACAATTCACTGGGAATGCTTTGCTCCAACACGAGCAATTTCGGTCCCGTAGTAAACTTGAGACGGATGTTAGTACGAATGCATACGATATTCTGGATTTATTCTGGATTTATTTGGCAAATCAGTAAGATAGGTGAGATTCACCTCCGTGTCATTAACTTGAAACGTCTTCAGCATGAGAATGTATAACATGTTTAGGAATATAAAACACAAGTGTCTCAGTTGGGTCATACAATCTCACGTTAGTGCAGAACATCAATATGGAAGATGTAACTAAAAACATCGCTAAGAAAGTCACTGGGAAGGTCCTTCAGAATGTCTGTATTAAGGACAACAGTAAAAAAAATAAAAACATCATTAATGACATTAACTAAAATCAATTAAACAATTGCATAGGAATCCATTCAGTTTGGGCCCCTTACAACACCTCTCGGGTGACACAAGATCAAAAGATCTATGGGACAGACGCATCATGCTGCAATCTAGGCATGTACCGTCGTGATTCTTCATGAGAGCAGAATCTGACTAGATACCACTTACGAGAGGTTGTATCCATGGAGACTGGACATCGGACTCCTGCCGCTATCCACGTCACTGATGTTGTTCTTCTCGAGGAACGCCTCGAACGGAGCGTAGTCTTTCTCGGCGATGAACGGCCACAAACCTGCGGGGGTGCCACGTGGCAATGTGACAACAAATTCTACATTCCTGCGGCGTATCGCGTGAAAACGTCAAATAAAATGTCCCTTTTACAATAAAAATTTATGACGGTGGATAGACTCGCTGATCGCGGTATCTTATCAACTTGATACGATTCTTGAGGTTTTTACAATGCCTCGTTTTTATGTTGCTCAGATGTGATTGAATCACTTGCTGAACTCAATACTGGACACAAACATTATAACACTCAACTGGAAGATAATATAATACTGGACACAAACATTATAACACTCAACTGGATAATAATATAATACTGGACACAAACATAACACTCAACTGGATAATAATATAATACTGGACACAAACATTATAACACTCAACTGGATGATAATATAATACTGGACACAAACATTATAACACTCAACTGGATAATAATATAATACTGGACACAAACATTATAACACTCAACAACCTACATACTTTTTATGTCTTTACTTGATTAACTTAATCAATTTTAATCGATGAATTATTCATAAATCAAATACAGCATCGAGTTCTTGACGACGGATAAGCTTGATCAACTCACATTGAATGCGGTATTCCTCATTATGAAATTAGATACGAGATCCGCCTACCGCCGATGAGGTGCTTCCTCTCCGGACCGAACAACGAGAGAACTCTGTCACAGAACTCGGAAAAGGGCAGAGAAGTACGTTTGGCTTTAAGTAGCATCGCGAACTGCGCCAACTCATCGGACGAGAGCACGAGGCGTAACTGCGACGTTGAATGACCAAAATAAAACTCGCCCCTGTAGCTCAGTTGGTAGAGCACCAGATCGCTTATCTGGAGTTCGTGTGTTCGAGTCCCATCAGATGTATAGCTGTTTTTCTGTGCATTCCTCTCCAGCTTTTCATCAAATAACCATAGTGGCTACCCCCACTGACGTCATTAAAATGAAACTTGATTGGTATACTAAAACTGCCTTAGGCGATTCCACAACTCGTGTTTAACCAACAGAAATCTTATGGACAAGGGTATCAATAAGTAGAAGCTTTAGGATGACGTTTTCACGTGAACACTCGGAGTTATCATAAAAATTTTGTAAACATCATTAAAATATTCATTTACTAAAGGAAATTATAAACTTATTAAACCTTGTGAAAATTTTGAAGTTTGATTGACAGCTCTATCGATAATCACGAAATAAAATATTCCAGGCTAAGGTAATAATAATAATAATAATACATTTGTTTTGGAGGCGCCCTAATAACTAGTATGTCTCTAAGGCACCTATATACATTTTGTGTGATAACTAATTATATTGTATAACGCAAATACATGTAAGTTAAATCATAGCTTTATAAATTTACGGTTACTATCAATGAAATAGAAATACGTGGAACATAAAGAATACAGGGAATACAGGTCAAAGTCGAACTCGTCATACCATAAGTGAGTCAAGAATCAGTTAAACTAATAAATAACAATACACATTTAGAAAATAGTTATTTATTAATAAATTTGTGACAGGGCCAATGACGTAGAACAACAAAATGAGACAAAGTAAGAGCCGATAACAGACGATAATGTCAAAATGCGAAGCGCAGTGCGGAAGAAATTGAATATCCATTTTGCAGGGCTGGCATTTTACTGTTTAGAAGCGTTTAATTAATAAGCTATAGAACTGGTGTCGGGCATGAGTTATTCTATGTAGGAATTTTACGTACCTTTGACGAGACCAACACCTCTCCCTCGTGCGTTAGTGGCACCTCCATGCACTGTGTACTTCGGATTGCCTATAATGCAACGAGATGTCAGCCGATCAATCCAGGAACTAAAAAAGCATCGGGCAAGCGCATATTATTGGTGTCTTGTCAGATTTACCGCTCATTGTAAAAAAAGTATACTAATCAAATTACGCATCACATTTTAAACGGTTTGCGTAATTAATTAGGGTGTAATCATGTCTGAAGTAGACACTGTCTAACACCATGACCATATCAACATAAAACACGAGAAAATGGCAATTTTGTTTTTGATTTTTTCAAACTCATTCAATTTGCATCATTTTATTAGACTTATTTAGTTTTGATCTTAGAAACTCGCTCATTTTTGATTTTGTTCATTTTTTTCTATTTTGTACGTTTATTTTTGATCTTTTTAGACACATTAACCTAGGATTTTCGAATTCATTAGTGTTTGATTTTCCGGACTGGGTGGTCCGATAATTTTTGGATCGAGTCCTCGGTGTTATGGGAACATTTATGTAGCATGTGTATAGCACGAATCTAACGTATGAGATCATTCCAGCCTTTGCTACACGACTCACTAGGGTGATTTTTCCAGATTTGCCGGCTGTGATGCCAGAATTTCTGTAGCCACACGATGAGGCACATTCATGCTGAAATAACCATCTGTATACAAAACAATATAACGATAGAAAGTAGTCGTATGATGGAGATGTTTCTAAGCTCAGACCTCGAGCATAAATAAGGGATACAAAGAGAACCATTTTGACTAGCTGATATAAAACCACGAGTTTTTGTCTACCAGCTACACTTCGCCGGGTGCTCTCGAGATTCTACCTGATGAAGTGCTCTTCTTGATAAACGAAAGCTCTTATTAATATTTATCATTTAGTCCAAAAGGCGTTACCTTTGTATTCTTTTTCTTTATGATACGGCTAACAAAGCAACCCACATCTGTACTGTTAGCATAGCTTAGTTACCCAGAGCCCGGCCAGAATATGGATGGGTGACCAATGACCATTCGTAGACCACCACTGGCCATAAGGCCGACTCAGTCCGGTTATCCCTCCATGGGTAAGTACAATGAGTACAGGCAATAAGTGAGAAATATAAACTTCATGGCACACCAGACTATTACTTAAGGTCTCACACCCTTTGGCTGAGGGATACTGCCAAAACCACCAAATGAGTCACTCATACACCGGGCATAACTTTCCATAATTTTAAATATTACATTTAACAATAGAGAGAGATGAATGCACAGGAAAACTTTGCTTTTGGTGGGGCCCGAGGGAGTTATCTACTCCTTGTAGAACTACTGTGGCCACTCCATTGATGTTAATATTTTAAACATGGCAATATAGCCATTCAACTGATATTCTCAATCATTGCTTGTTACAGATTTCTGCGTATAGAGCTCTCTAAGGTTATTGAGGGTAGTCATCGTTGTTCTCTAAGTAACTAAAGAGCAATGCGCAGAAACACCTTCACCTTTGGTAGAGTTTGAACCACCACTTCCATGTAACCGGTCTGGTGCTCTACCAGCTAAGGTCTTGCACATTTAGGTATTTAATGGCTGTTTGAGAACACTAAGAGTCCTCAGAGGCTTATATCATTGTAGCAATATCTGCAAAATATCTGTTAACGAGTTTCGCAGACGATAAAATGAATGGCTGATTCTCGCGGCGGTTGCTATCTTAACGTAACGTTCACGGGCGTAGCCATTGTGACGAAGTAACTGGAGGAAATGCCCAGAAAAAAAGGTGGTCAAGCACTAGAATGATTACCTGTAGGTCGTGCGTGTTCCATGAGTTCCAGCAAAGCACAGATAGAGGTTTGTCTAAGTATTTCTCTCCAGTTGCAGATTTCATATATCAGTTTTTTCAGGCCACATGACGGACGGAGTATTGTGTGTGTGTTCCCTTCTGCTCCATGTAGAACGAATATGACCACCCCAGTGGTTAACAGTGAATACTGAACAGTATGACTGTGGAAGCTTTACAATACAACTAACGAGAGTTTGTGCTGAAGCCAGGCTGCGGCACTGAACGTGCATGATGAACGGCTCGAACTTCATCACGGCGTTCTTCGTGCATCCGGACAGTGCCTCGAGCTGAAATATCACATGCCTTGAGTTAGCCTTGAGTTGACTTCATTGAAGATTTGTACCGAATCATAATTAAGTACAATGCAACTAGAGATTTGTTCTACTTTCCACCGTATTCGTCAACATTGTTATCCTTTTCATGTTCACTGTAAATGTAAATAATTGTATCTACCATTGATCTGTATTACCTGTATACTATTAGGTGTTAATTTTATATAATTTAAATAATTACATTATAGTCTTAGACCATTAGGCTATTGTTTCATGTAAAGTGTGTTTGACAGCTCTGCTAATAAGTACACTTTAAACAAATAAATTTCATTTCATTTCAACAAGCCGTCTGCACTCAAGATTCCGTGACTGCTTTCTACCTAATTACCCATACTGCACCGGATTGTCACCCCAATCGCCACGTTATCTCCTTATACATCACACTGCATTATGCGCGTTACCCAACCCTGTTTCGGAACCAGTCTCGCCAGCGACCACGCCATCAAGTCCGGTAAGCGATCTGAAGCGTAATGAGGAGTTATCTCCCTAATTAGCCTCGTGACGTTAACGAATGAGCGCCGGCTTTTTCAGAATCCCCCTTATCAGATCGTAAAGAAATCATTAAGATTATCCCAATCTAAAGCAAACAGTCCGTTTTCATTTTACACGCGACCATTTATAATAACGATGCCATCCTTATTCCAAATCATCGTTTCTTGTGTCTAATATAACTTGACAAGCACGAGTGGCCATGTTAGCTTCGCAATTACATCGTCATCCGTCACATTCACAAGGCCACGCTCTAGACGCTATTGTCCCCTAACGTTTTATCTTCTAATATCTGACGTTATAAATGCTCGTTTTTCATAAGACATCTATCATTCGAATTTCCACGCTGTATACAAGCTAGAGTGACATTATGTCGTTTTATGTCGTTGTTATTCAAATGACCCTGCACGCGAAATATTAGAAAAGGTAATTTGCTCCTAAAAATTCTCTTTTCATCGGATAAAGCATTTAGTGGAATTCATCCATTATTCATCGTACACGTTAAACTCCATCATGCGGTTTAGTGCGGACCTGTCATTTTACTTGGTATTCCATACCACAAAGTTTGCGAGGACGCGTGCCCCACTCACGGTACGGGCATCAGATAATACATTGCCTTGTATTAAAACTCGTCTGAACTATGGTACTTTGACCTTCGTTCGTCTAACCTTGCCTTTCACAGCCCGTTTGTCTCCTCGTATGATGATCGGCAATGACTGGCTATTCATCCGATATATATATGGATATATTATTA
Organism: Epimenia babai; assembly: GCA_011762755.2. Lineage (NCBI taxonomy): Eukaryota > Metazoa > Mollusca > Solenogastres > Cavibelonia > Epimeniidae > Epimenia > Epimenia babai. Next base: position 11,883 of record WURV02111102.1, on the reverse strand, counting down.
CCATACACCACGTAACTCGCTGAATGTGGTTACAAAAGAAGCTACGTTAGCGGGTGCGTGCGGTACACCGGTGTACCGCGATACCGCGAGCACGTTCATATGATATTCCGGTATCGTCTACGATTACAGATTTTGTTATGGTAAATTGGAGATGTGTGATAAATGCGTCCAATTCATACGTTTCAGTAGATAGAGGTGAAAGTACTGTCATTTAATTTTAGATAGGCAGCGACTTAAAGCTGAGTTTGAGGTTCTTCAAAGTTAAAACTGACTAGGGCGACAGCAACACGACAGCCACTTGTGGCTACCATCGTACACACTAGCACGGCACAGCATTGTACTTATTAGTTAGCTTTTAGCCACCTTCTACTCGATGTGACGTAGCTGTATACCTGATATATGTATATACGGACCCGTTGTCCGAACCATCAGCGGCGCTCTATAAAGCGAGCGCGGACCGTTATTATTATGACGTGGCTGAAATAACCTCGTTAGTGGTAGTGGATAAATCGCCCTAACGCAAAGAACCGAGTCTGGGCAGATGAGTGACATTTATGCAGCCACATCATAGGTTCCGAATGCCACCAAAGAGCATACATAGGTCGTGCACACCACCAGGCTGCCTAGCGATGTCGTACACACCACCGGACAGCACACGTGGCCAAATCTGTGTTAGTAATGACAATGTATAGTGATATGATAAGATGGCGAATAGATAGCGCAACGAGGAACAATATAATCAGTTTCCGGAACGGTCACATGCCCACTCTGCGAAGGTTACCCCGACCGCCACGTGTAGAGGGCTGGGCAGGAAAATTGCCACGGATAGTATGCTGGATATATGGATATTAAACATTTGTCTTGCCACCTCGTTAAAGATAATCATTTTTTTTTGACACAAAAAAGTCGGCCATTGGATATTTTATGTTCGAAACCAGTAGCGTGCACCGGAAGCGCGTCAGACCAGATTCTATGGTCTACTTCTCCAGTATCCTCATGATAACCAACCATTCTATGACCATATTGAGCACCCACAGTCTGGACGAGATTTGTAACTGTCTAATATCTATTGTAATCCGGCCTATTCGTTGTGTACTGTCGCAAATGTGAAACAACAACTGTATAGTTTTATATATATGTCATTTTATTATATAAATAGATTATTAATAGCGCGAATAACACACAGCTAGATCACTTTGCTGTATCATGTATACAAATCTGATTCAGTGCTGCACGGTTGGGTAAAATAACCCGCATTTGATTATTAAGTGCTGGATCTGGGTACCGGGTACTCCACCACACAAACTTCGTCGGTAATGCTGGTATGAAAATACGGATAGTAGGAAACAATAATCGATAATTGTAGCTCAGACCCCCCGTGGCTTGTACGCATGGGACAGGGTTTACCGCTAGGGGTGTTCTGCAGTTAAGCATGTTTATAATAAAATAGATCTACAACCTTGAATAAAATGATGTATGGATCAATAATACTTGTGGGCGAATTGCGACAGAACATCGATAAAAAACTTTTTAATTCAGTTCCACTCTTATAGCGTAATTGGCTATTCCACTGCGATATTTCTCGCAGCAACTTACAGTATTACGTTTACCTTTACGTAGACCTCCATGTGATTGTCGTCTGTGTTATTGGTTAGCGTGCCAAAGAAATGCTGCTACAGAGAGCACTCTTATAACCGATACTTTTGCAAATATAGGAAATTTTTGCTTTTTGACTCGCAAGAAATCCCAACAAATAATTTTGCAGCGTAATCGCGATATTAGGATAAATTCAGACGATCCTAGAATCACGCAGATTCTAACGATCGCATGTTATTTTAGGTATGCGCCGGATGTACTTGTGTTTCTCGCGAGAATATCGTCTTTTATAGCACTCTGACCTCTCACCCTGCGCCGACGGCTCGTTGGGCATCGAAGCAGCCGTTGACCTGCCGCCATTGTGTCGGGTCGTCCGTATTTGACTAGGTTTCTGCCAGAATGAGCCGAACTCCTGAAGAAAATACAATCGTTTTGTGTGATCTATAAAAAGCTTTGTGCGGGTAATCCAAAAAACCGAGCTAAGTACATCAACTGTTTGCTCGGCGAAACATAGAGACCTATAAAGTTTCCCTCGGGCATCGCTTGGAATTATTATATCGGATAAACACCCAATTCTTGTTCATTCCAAAACACTCTAAGTACCCGTCGGTACTGAATTTAAATGTCGGCCCCGAGCTAGGTGTAGCAGAAGCATAATTTACCTTTACTACAGTAATTAACATGGTTAAAAAATAGATGCTATTTCACTGTTATAAAATTTTGCGTCATGTTATGACGGGACATCTAAATAAAAGGAATTGTACTTAAACGCGTAGACGACAGAATCCCAATGTACTAAAGTGTCCAATGGCGCGTGATGTGAAAGAATCTATGCATTGACAGATCGTCCCCAATGTCATACCGACCTAGAAATTCCATTCAGGGACATGTCAAATATCCGACATCTTTATAATGTAGCATAATTTATTCACATTTAAGTAGATAATCCTTCTTACGTCTCTACACAAGGAACCCCAAACGCCACACCTTAAGCCTACTCGTCGCGTATAAACGGTTACGCCTTTGCACGGGGTTTTAGATGTAAAGACCGTGTCAACGACTGGAGGATTCCAGCATCCGATAAGACCGCTCCACCTCAAGCGCCGCCGATATTCCTCTATGATACGTTTCTGGGTGATTACACCTTTTCAGCGATTTATCTACGCGCTCTACCACAATGGAGATTCAAGGGGACTACACTTAACCGGTCGGGATAATGATCCCGGCCGTCAATAACGGTGCCTAATGGAATGAAACAGGGAAACAGCTACAAAGACATAAGCTATCAGTCCGGTATCATTGGTCGTTTAAAGTGTGGAAATATTCCTGGTATTCATATATAACATGTTAATTACGTTGAGTCTGGAAAGAGTAACAACGACCCTCGATGGCTTTAAGTGGAATAGTCGACACTGTACGTTATCTATCCGCCAGCGACATTGTGTCGGTACGATTTTGGATACATTGATGCAATTGGTCACTTTCATTCGGAACAACACAGATTGCAATTATCAATAATATTGGCGCCCCGTTAATAATAATGCAGTATTGGCTTTCCTGTTTCCTGTAATTTGTACTATGTGTTTACACAAAACAACACTGTATTATTACCTATAATAGTTCTCGATATGCTAGCAGTAGGCCTACTCACCTCGCCGGTCTTTAAAACCAGGAGACAAAATCCAACAATTCCTCCTCTTCTGGACTCAACAGCTCCGAATCTGATCCGAGACTTTGTGACGGCGACGACTCGTCACGTGATGGAGACGGCGACAGATTCGTTAAGACGGCGTTTCTTCTGTCGTTTTCGTTGTTTTCTGGTAAGTTGTCGCATGTATAGTCCGACCCGGAGGTTTGTAGCATATCTTGTAGTTGCTTTATGTAGGTCATTGCTCCGCGCAACGTCTCGACCTTGCTCATTTTCTTATTGTTGCGTCCGTTTGGTACGTGCTCTCGTAGCGCAGCAAATCCCATGTTGACCTGCTTGACACGATTTCGCTCACGTTCGTTTCTCTTGGCGACAGTACCATTAAGAAGCTTCGCTCGATCTCCGCGGCTTTGTATAAAGTCAATTCTTCGTTTACATCGCAACACAGGACATTCCGAGGTAATGGTTTGGTCGTTAGTTCCGTCTCTAAGCGCTTTCTGGTGTCGGAGTTGTTGCGCAACCGTGATTGGCTTGGAGACTGCGCATGTGTTTGGTATATGCCACCGAATCGAAACGGGGACTGTCTGCAAGTGAACGATATTGCTCGCGTTTGCTTCGGCCATAACGATCTAATATCGTAACATTCGCGTCGATCGAAATTCACCGTCGGAATTCCATCACCACTCGTAACTTCTTTCGAGATTCCAGCTAACCAAGGTGCGGAAATCCTGTTCGCAACCAATGATTACTACCAGCGTCTGTAGCAGGGTCGATTCCACCAGTATGATGCTACATGCGTGCGCCGTGTAACAATGGAGCGATGCAGGAAATCCTGCAGGCAGCCATCACGCGCGATCCCATGCACCGCGCGAGTATTAACCACACCCAGCGGCACGCCTAGCCGTGATTGACACATGTCATTCTTTACCATCTGAATGGTTCTGTCAACAATGGCGCGCTGGATAATGCAGTTCTTTGCAAGACCGAAAAATGCTGGCTCAGTCATGGCCTCAATTCAATGCGTGTATAATAAAACATCATATTATATGATAAACGATAATATTCTTACATATAACCTCGACACAAAGGAAAGCCTATATCGGCACGTGTTACCAACAAAACAAGTACAGACACGTGACACACTTTCGCAATACATAATATAGTGAACGGGGATATAAACGCGAAGAAAATTTCAATTTTTATTGATGCTTAATTAAGGGTAGTAATATTGTAGCTCACTGCAATATCGATTATCTCCATGATAAGATATAGGACAACCATAAAATTTTATACAAATGCAAATCTATGTGAATATTGCAAGCACAAATATCATTCAATTTCTCTGGTGGTGTGCCCGCCAAGATTAGAAATCTCAACTTCTCCCAAGAAAAGTAGCGGTTCTAACCATTACACCTTTTACGCTAACAGTCGAGTAAATAAACATAGTCATGACTAAGAGAATCAAGTACGGAAAATTTACTATGAAGAGGGAAACTGACAAGGGGGGTGAAGAGAGCTGGGCTCGTACACGAAAGATCGCGGACACGAAACCGGGGGTCGGTCAGTTTTCCCGCGATGATCCTCAGTAAGTTATTGATCCCAGATTGCCGGTGTCGACGCGTCTGTAAACTTGATATCATCCTTCACGAGAAATGTGAGAGTGTCGAAAGGTATTGTATCTGCGCTGAATTGCTCCGAGATACAATAATTGTAAATCGCATATAAGAGCGAATATTGGCGATACCTGCGCTCTTTGTGAATACAGTACTTTACCCCACCGTTTTTTATTCATGTGCTTAATCAACGGACTTGTTAACTGTGTGTCGTCGCCAGGTGTTCTGTCCTCTGGGCCTCATTCTTTCCCGCGAAAGGTCCGTGGTTTGAATCGTAATCCACCTTCACAGACCTCCCTTTAGCCCCTGTATATGCAATGACATGTCGCGTACGCGGGGGCCCACAACATTTCGATCGGCATGTAAACTCCATATTTGTCTATCATCGCAATTAATCTCTCGGTTATCCCCACGTATATAAATTACGTTTACGACCTGTTATCTCTGTGACCGCCTCAGTATAGATGTTCATTGTCGTCCTTTTATAGCCAGTCGATCCGCGAGTTCAGCGAGTTCCGACCGTTCAAGTCAACTGATCTCATCTTATGACAACGCTTTTCTTCGCGTTCAAAAAATGTGATGTATATCATTTATTGACTCCATCTGTGTCATTTCATTTAGTTTTATGTTTCACGTATGAAACTCGTGCGGGAGAATGTACAAAATATTGAATATTGATATATGCGAGAAACTATCACGTCTACATAAGAGGAATACACAGAAGAATGTTTGCCCCTAAAGAAGCCGGAACCAGTGACCTCTAAAAAAGGGTTTTAAAACTTTAAAAATTTTTTACTGTTAATTGGTAAGCTGTGCAAACGCCTCCAAATTGTGTTATGCGGCTACCGAAATATCACGCATCTACAATTATTTGTATAGGCATACATGTACATATAGATTTAGTGTTTTCTATCGAGCAATACGGAAACAAACACCTGAATAATAAAGTAAAGTATTATTTTACCTTTGACCTCATAGCCCTTTCGAGAAATCATTGCTTTTCTCTGCTAGATTGTTTTATTTGACAAGTATTTTTTAATATATTTTCCCTCTTTTAGCAGAACAAACTTAACTATTGGGTAAGTGTAGTTTTGGAGGCAGTGTTTTACATAGAGCCAATATTCCTATAGTTGAGTTACTCGACGCGAGGATAGGTGAGGCAGGAATAACGGAACCCTGATTTAATAACGTTACGATAATCCGCGATGAAAGCGAAAGTAGGTACGCACCACGGGACTCGCGGATTAATGGATTAAGATTACAAATACTTATACCCGATTGACCACGACGACGGCGGTACGTGACATCGGCGTTCAATGATAACGGTGTTTGCACTTTATTTGACGTAGGAATAGACGATTTTTTTATCTCGACGTTCGAGTCAAATGACTGGAAAATGTCGCCAGAGAGGTATCGCACCCTATTACCCAATGAAGAGAATTAACAATGTGCTGTGATTGATTCTCGTCAACAAAGGATAAGGTTTATAAGTGTTGATACCGAGAAAGGTCAACGGTATAAAATACAAAATCAATTGATTAATTAATAGAAAAATAGAAATACTGCGCGTCATCTTCCAGACTGTTGCTCCTGTACGTATCGCAAAAATTCTTTTAGACACTCATTTTACAAAGGAAAACTCTCACTTAGAGAAATATGACCTTTCGTTCGGGTTTCTTAAAACTCACGACTAACGGTTCAAACCTATAATTACGGCATCACTCGTCGCCTATCCGGCGGTCTTTATACAAAACTGCATTTATGTGACCGCCTTACGTGGGGTTCGCGACCTGGATAGCGGACAGTTTGTCCTCTCGTTAGTACATCCAATTCGCACCGCGTTTTTTTGAGTACGCCAAAGTTCTCCGCTAGAACACCCGCTTTGTATACAATCTACAATATTACGCGGTTAATCCCACCTCTATTACGAGTTATTGGAACCTTAATAGAGAAAGTGGACTGCAAATTCAAGGGCACATTGTAGTTAACAGTCGCACTGTTTTGCACGACTCAACGCCTCGTGTGATATACACATAATAGGCGCGTCGACAAGGGACAAGTGTTTAGGTCGCCCCCGATTAGAGCCCGTCGTTACCACCTCCATTATGACGTTTATAAGTTTCCACTTGATTTGTAATTTCTAATTACAACGAGGTTGTATCGGTAGGTACACAAGATAACATCTCGCGGTTCGTTACGCCGCGTTGAAACTGCAAGGAACGCCCTAACCCCCTGCATCTCGCCGCTTTCAACGAACTAAAACGCATTTTGTCAGCACTTACCAAAACACAATAGCAACCGTTGCCATACAACGGATGCGCGTGTACGCGGTTCATAATTCGCCATGGACTCATACAGCGACATCGCAGTCCACAAAACACATCGATTCATGTCGGTGCATACTAAAGCACCCATCGTAAGCCATGGAAGGGCATAATTCAAAATGAAATCCGCTATAATAGTCAACATCCCGGACAACGATTCGTATTCAGCGCAGGAAGTGATTAAAATCTCGCGAGCTTTGTGGGACCTCGCTACCCCCTGCTACCTACCCGCGAGGGGAAATCCATTCAACAGGACTTTCATTAAAATTTAAATTTTTTAAATAATTCATTTCCGAAGCTTATTCGGTATTATCGGAAGTTTACCGTTAAGGCCCGGGCGTCTACACTATGATATTGTAATTAATTAATTCGTTATTTCTGGCAGAAAAATTGAGTGGCGGTGTTTGTTCGTGGTACAATTTGTAACAGTAATTTTGTGTAGGGCTATTTACTTTCTCGGTGTAGTACCCGTGTTGACTCGGGTAAATATCGCGATTACTCGCCGTATGTCTGCGTCTATAGATCAAGGACTTATAGTTCATAACGTAGTTCTGGCGATCGTTAATGGGGGATAGCCATTGTGGTTATCGCTGGCATAATTTTAACTCGAACTCATAGTGTGTGCTGGAAAAGATGTCATACATCGGAATGTCAATTGGTTGAGCAGCACCAGACCGGCCATTTAGAGGTCGTTGGTTCGGACCCCACTCATAGCAAGGCCGACAAGGGCGGTAACTGTTTCTGCGATCGGAACGTAAAGCGATGGCGTCTCTATAGAGTTTGTGCTGAATATGGTGCTGAAAATCATAGGAACAACGCATTTGAACTGAATCCGCGTAAAACCTAGAACCGGTGCCAGGTTCCCACTTTCTTGTATGCATGCGATGTTCGTTAGTTGTTGACATAATGTAGTCTTGACGGTAAAATTACACGCGCTATAATTCTCTTATTGCCGATACATGCGTATAGATGTTTGCTACAGACAAACCACAAACACCGCTCTACGACTAGCACCCGCGCGTCGATGGGCGTCCCGCCTATCTCATATGTCTAACAACGACATAGAATACCACATTAAAGATGCCCTCTACTCGCAATCATCGCACATCGCTCTCGCACCGGATAGCTTGATTGTGTTCCCAATGAAACTCGGCTTTGTTTCCCTTGTGTATTCTACCCGGCAGTCTGTTTGTCCGCTTGACGAAAATGTATTTCCCCTCGCTTGACTTGCGCTCGCGGTTACTTGGTAAAATGACAGCGCGTGCTGCTGTTTTTATCTCGGTTTAGAAGCCATATCAGCATGCGACTGCTCTACGATTTAGTTTGTACTATCCCATCGCTGCGGCACTTATAGAGGTTGACTAAAATATACTTGATTAGACTGAGACAAAGAGAGGAATCTCCCAATGCTACCAAGTGAACGTCACGCGTGAAAGCGATTCGCCGCCCATAATCATGCCTCGCCCACAGTAAGAAACCATAGAGGATAATTGACACATGTTTGTTGTTAACATAAAGATCTGGGTTGCCGTGTTAATGATATTGTAAAATGCGAAAAGTAAATGTGACACCTTATTTACTAACTAATGTAGGTATTAACGCAAGCTTTCATTACTTCATCAATGAAGTATACTCATATGGGAAAGCAAGCGGTAAGTCTTAACTTAGATAGTAAGGTGTTGCTTTTTCATTTGAAAGAAATGTATCAGAAGTTGACATATCAAAATAGACATCGAAAGCGCCACCCTCCCGACGCAAGACGATGGCAACACTGTGATGGCTACCGGTGCAGACTGCGGAGACAGCCACGCGATGATATCGAGATGCGCGGCGCGTAACAATATCAAAAATGACTGCCTCCAATTAACTCTGCGTCTGTGATGGATGGAAGCATCCAAGTTGTCCTTTCCGACTCTCTGTAGATGTGCGGAATTTGATATTATGTGCTCCACAATAGGCTGTATTTACAATCGCATTTAAACGGCGGCAGATTGCATATTTGTAATAGCTACTGCCGGTGTAGGCCAAATGTCTTGTGTATTGAGAAAAAAATTAAAGGCGTTGAAACTGTCAACCTGTTGAGACTGATTGAATTTTAACACATCAGCTTTCGCAAAGGCCTACTATTTTTATTTATTTATTTATTTTTTATTCATTATTTTCTAACGTGGTTGCCTCTTATGCAAACCGAAGACTACACACCTGCATGATGGCGTGTGTGTTACATGCTTTGTCTAGTCTATAGAATAATACTAATCAGAATGTAATAGCAAGGAATATATCCGCAATAATTAACGAAATTCTGAATTACCGTAGAAAACATAGGTGATCAAAGAGCAGTACTGACTATCAAATCGCTAAACAGAACACACCGTAATAAAACAATGTGAATCGTTTCTACCATAACATTATCGTTATCTAAAGTCGATAACGAACATGTTACATTAGGAAAGTCGATAACGAACATGTTACATTGGGAAAGTCGATAACGAACATGTTACATTGGGAAAGTCGATAACGAACATGTTACATTAAGAAAGTTGATAACGAACATGTTACATTAAGAAAGTCCTACAACGAACATGTTACATTAAGAAAGTCGATAACGAACATGTTACATTAAGAAAGTCGATAACGAACATGTTACATTTAGAGACTTGATAATCATTCCCACTTATACATTGACAACTCATGTTTTGATGATGATTCAGTATCACTAACTTAATTCTGCTTACAGGTCACTCACCCTGGATATAATAGAATAGAATTGTAATTACAAAGAAAGGCATCGTTGTACCTAACAAACTTATTTCATTTCACATATCTTTTCATTTCTTTCAATCTAGCATTGCTCTATTATATATGTAGGCCATACTGTATATGTAAATAATTATTAAAGATAACCTTGGCCTACAAATTGATTACCGATTACAGTCCAGGTTTTGGCTATTTACAGTTTACTCGGGGTAACTATGTCTGGCAGCTATGCTATGAAGTACACTTTCATCTAATGATTTTCACTTTATTTTCGAGATATAGCACGAATAAATGGGGAAATAGAAATAATGGATAAGAAGGTTTTTCGGCCTCTTAAGTCCATTTTACACTTTTGATTTAGCCCGCCGTCCTAGTTTGTCGTAACATATGGCATTATGCGAGAGCGTTACACGCGAGACAGATGGTCAGGTCGTGCCTTTCCGTTAATTAAAGGCGATACACGTCTGGGATGCGCATGCCTTTACAGCGAGGACACGGGCGCTGGTCACGAGCAAATACCTCTGAACCGAGCGTCTTGGCGGCACCCTGTTATGATGCATGAAACGCATTGCATAAATTTTGTAATTGGGCTTTCAAACTTAGCTACAATAGACAGATGTGTGACACCGCGAAATTAAACATGGGAATTGGTTAATAGGGAATTTGAAAGCCTGCATGTTGAGCAAATTATATTTGTTATCTTCTAATAAGATGTGCAATATAATTATACATGTTCGTTGAATGCATACTTTAATCATACTGATGACGTCCGTTTAATTTTTTTTGCGTCAATAAGGTAACTCGTGTTAACGCGTGAGCGACGAAAAATCGCTATTTCTTATAACGTCAAAATAGTTGATAATTCTTTGTAAGAAACGCGCGTTTAGACTTAAGGGTATTTATACATTTATATACCGTCCTATAGATACCGCTATGTTGGTGCAAACACCAGGGAGGTAATGTAAACACATCAGTGTGTTTTCCGACATGGACCTAGAGAGGCTGTGAGAACACACACGATGGTTCGTTTACGTAGAGACACCGTTAACACTTAACTATTTAAGAGCTGTTGACGGTATATTAACAGGAGACTCGTAATATAATGTAATTCAAATACCTATCTGGTGACTGTCAATATTTGGAAGATATACAATAAAATGTAGGTTTCAACAATGGCGTCAGCCTTAATTTGGTGATAAAGAGTATTCGAGCTCCGATACATCGGTCGCGAGGGACGCGCTCTTATCGCATTGGACCGAGAAGAAATGCGCAACTCGACGATTACTCAAGAAATGCCTCATCCGTATCCATCTGGTCTAAATCGTCTAAACTCGGTCTGTCTGTATCATCGACGTGTCGTGCTATTTAATACCTCCGCGCTACAGTATTATTACGGACCGTATATACGTAAATTCAACACGCTCTTTGTAAAAAAAGCTTGTAAGTTCGAAAACTCTGAGAAAAAACTTTTAATCGTGATTTTAGAACATCGCTTTTAGATATCTGCTAGCACCTTAAGTGTTTTAGAACATGGATTCTAGATATCTAATAACACCTTAAGTGTTTCAGAAAATTTATTCTAAATATTTACTCATATCTCAAGTGTTTTAGAACATTAATTTTGATTCTCGATATCTACAACACCCTAACAGGGACAGCTGGCGTAGTGGTTAGAGCATTTGACTTTGAATCCAGGGTTTCTGTTTCAAATCCCGCTCTAACCAGTATACTAACTGTGGCGTTTTTCGGGCTGAAAGCGCCTTAAACGCCCATTGCCCATGGGGGTCTGGGTAGCCCTTGCAGTGTGGTTCTCCGACGTTTGCTGTGCTTCAGATGCTCTATATATGATCCATATGTCGCTTACCTCACCGCTATGTCATCATCTCATTGTAAATAACCATTGACCTTCCATAGACTTAGCGAAGTGTGCGACATATGTAGCTCG
>WURV02111101.1:0-41391 GCA_011762755.2 Epimenia babai | reverse complement strand
TTTCAAGCACATTCTTAAAGGAATAGAGCAGATTTCCAGTGTATCGACACCGGTTTGGTTTCGCTTTGCCTGGTGTCAGTAGCGAAAAATGAAAAGAGTTCTTGGAATAGATTTTTTAGCCAAGCATTGATCCATTGAAATGGCAAAAAATACAACATAACTAGACAAAGGAAACAAACAAAAATGGCAGCAACCGGACGAATTGAAATTACCTTTGATGCAAACGGCGATCCTTACATCAGTCCATATGGCACAGTCCATAGAGGGACGGTTGGGAGTTATGGGAACCCTGGCAATGGCATGAGGAGCCCAAACGGACCTTCCTGGGAAGCAGAGTTGCGCATCAATCTACCAGTGCCGTCCAAGGTGACCAAACTCATCATGGATGCTAGGGGTGATTCCCGAGCGGGTGATCCGGGCGTGACCCTCCAGGATGCGGGGAGTATCTTTTTTACCAATGTCTATATGGGAGGGGCGAATAGTAGCAATTGGACGACACGCCAAGCCACACCCAACAAAACCAATGTCGACCGGGTCGATTTTAAGGTCGGACAAGGTAGCCTATTTCAAGGTTATATGGACAATCTAATTGTCGAATTTGAGCCAGATACCCTGCCGCAGGCAGATTTCACCTTTGCCGATGGCACAGGTCTTTTTGAAGTCGACTTCACCGATCAATCCCAGGGCGGGTTGGGTTTTTATCACTGGGACTTTGATGATGGCACGGAAAGCACCGAAGAAAACCCCAGCCACACCTTTCCTGGCTCGGGCCGCTATCTGGTCAAGTTGACTTTCACTCAATTTGGCGGCTTGCAAGATTATGTTGAGAAATGGGTTGAGGTTGATCAATCGGACAGTGTTCATGGATCGGCTCTCTGTGCCTTAGGCATACACTATCGCCGATCAAGCGCACCCTATCCGGTCGATCTACGCAGTGGCACCAAACAAGAACAGGTTACCGATCTGGTAGTGAAGACTCCGGCCGGTGGTCTGACCTTCACCCGTTCCTTCAAGCAAGACAAACTGTCAGATACCGATTTCCCCCGGATCATGGGTCTGGGGTGGATGCACAATCACAATCTATGGTTGGATGACCCACCGACTGGTGATCTGATCTATGTCTATCTCGCTGAAGGTGGCAAAGCCGTTTTCAAGGAAGATGAATCGGATTCCGATCTCTACCACGCGGAAGCAGGAGGCACGTCAAGCATCACGATTGATAGCGGCAGCAGCGATGAACGCTATACCCTGGATGCCACTGATCAGCAATTTGTTTTTGATGAAGATGGCAAATTGCGTTATCGACGCTGGGTGACGGGCGAGGAATGGACCTACAGCTATTACACATCCGGTCGAGAAACGGATCTGCTGCAGGAAGTAGAGGATGGATATGGGCGCAAATTGCAATTTGTCTACATCGACAACAGCAGCAGTTTCGATGACCTGCAATTGTGGCGAGTGGGCGACCACGATACGACCGATTTAGATCACCTGACCAATGTCAGCGGTCGCTATATCGAATTTTCTTATGTGGAAGAATATGAAGATGGCAGTGTCAAAAGCGGCTCGCCTGCTCCTCTGTTGGAAGATGTGCGCGATGTCCGGGGAGAGACCTGGAGCTATCGCTACTATGGCTATGAAAGTGGCGAGAATGTCAGTGACAAATACAACTGGCTGGTCGAGGTCACCTCACCCTCTGTCGATAGCGATGGCGACGGCACCGCCGATGGGGCACTCATCCTCAAACATTTGGATTACACGCTTTCCGGCAGCACCCTCACCCAATTGGTCGAGAGCCTGGGAAAAAAGGGCAGTGATCCCTACCTGAAAACAGTCACCTTCGATTTCCAGCCGGGTGGGAACAACCAGACAGATGAGGAGATGGGTGGTAAGACGACCATCCATCGTTTTGCGGGTGGAGTCCATGCTGGCAGCGAAAATCCAGCAGGCGAATTCAGTGGGCAGGCATTGGATGAAAATTATCGTCCAGCCGTCCAGCGAAATGGCAACCACCAGGTCACTAGTTTAGCCTGGAGCGACGATGGCAAACGGCTGGATAGTGTCACCGATGCGTTGGCGAACCAGACACAATTCGAATATGACGACGAAGATCGTCTGATCATCAGTACCGATGCCGAGGGACGCAAAACGCTCTACGCTTACGATGGCACCGAACGACAACCTGCCATCATTCTTATCACCGATGACGGCGAAGAGATCGACATCAATGGGGGCATGGAAGCCGATAGCGGCTGGTCGGGTGAGGGATCGCCTACAACCAATACCCGCGTCGATAGCACCGGCGGACAAGTCGATACGGGTGATTATGCCCGTCATGTCGTCGCCAACGATGGCGATGGCATCAAAAGTGCTAATTGGACGTTGCAGGCGAACACCACCTATGTCATTAGCGCTCGCGTGTATCCCATCAACAGTGGCGATACGGTCAAGATGGCGGTCTCCGGCACGAGTGATTTTGATGTCCTGTCTGCCGGGGATGGCGAATGGGAGACGCTGCGCGTGGTTGCAACGCCAACGACGGGTGGCACCAAGCAACTGCAATTCCTGGCGGATGGTGGCAGTGCTGGTTTTTATGTGGACAGTGTGCATATCCTGGAAGTGGATACCTTACTTCGCTGGCAGACCTACCGCTATGATGTTAAAGGACGCAGCCTCGAAGAGACGCAACTCGGTATCGCCGATGCCACCATCCTGCAGGAAACCACTCGTCAGTATTACAGCAGTGGCGATGGTGAGGGTTTGCTCGAAAAGCTGGTGCAGAAGGATCTGGAAACGCCGGGCGGTGGTAACGATGTTGATACGACTTACTTCTACGACAGTGCTGGCCGAGTGGTGCAAACCAATCAGCACACAACCTTTGGATCCTGTACGAAGTCACGTACGGTATATGATGATGCCGGCAACGTCGTGGCCTCCATCTGCAACTACGATCCCGGAGCCAACCCCGATCCGACGACGGCCCAGGAAGCGGCTGATCTTTATGATGAAAACTCCCCCGACGACAATCGAGTGACGACCCATGTGTACGATGCCCTGGGGAGGAAAACGCAGACGACGGTCAATGCTGGTTCCTCTTTCGCGCAGACCACGGTGACCTTATATGATGCCTTAGGTCGGGTCATCCGCACGATTAACAATTATGTGGAGCAGGGAGTTCCGGCGACCGCTCCTGGCGATTGGGAATGGACCAATGATCAATGGGAAGATGGCAACAGCAATGCTATTTCCTTTGGCGATGAAAACAACCAGAATGTCATCGCCGATACCGGGTACAACGAACGGGGACAGGTTCGCCTGACACGTGATGCCTTAGGAGTTGTCACCTTATTCGGATACGACGATGCTGACCGCCTGGTGAAGACAGTACAAAATGCCAGTGATGATAGCTACAACAACGATTATTCGGGCACCGGTTTCGATCCTGATCTGAGCGCTTACAGCGCCAATGCTGTTGCTTACGAAGACATCGTCAGCGAGCAGCTCTACGATCCGGCCGGCAATCTGGTCAAGAGTATCGATGCTTTAGGTATGGTGACTTTCACCGCCTATGATGCTCTGAATCGACCGATTAAAGTTGTGCGTGCCGCCAGTGATGACGACTATGACATCCTCAACGATCTCGACCTGAGCGACTATACCTTCTCTAGCGATGTTGATGTCGACATCGTTACCGAAACGTCGTATGACTCTCTGGGACGGGTCCAGACGACGACCGATGCCTCGGGCAACGTTAGCTACCCGGTCTATGACGAATTGGGACGGGTGGTACGCAGCATCCAAAATTACGTCGTTCAGGGCACATCCGATCCAGCCGATTGGGTCTACGAAAGTGGTGTCTGGAAACAGGCGGGGGGTGGCAGCGCCATCGTGCATGATAGCGATGCGAGCAATAACCTCGTCAACGACCAGAATCTGATTACCGAAACGGTCTACGCCGCCGGGCGCGTGCAAGAAACGCTCGATGTGAACAGAATTGTTACGCGTATAGTCTATGATGGGCTAGGGCGACAGGTGAAAACCATCCGCAATTATGTCGCTCAAGGCAGCTCCGATCCCGCCGATTGGACCTGGGATAGCGTCAACGAAGAGTGGAACGATGGGGATACCCCGACACCAACTGCCATTTCCCATGGTACAGGGAATGACCAGAACATCATCTCTGAAATAACCTATGATGCTGATGGGCGCGTGCAATCCACCCGCGATATCGAAGGCCAACAGACCTATACCGTTTATGATGATGTCGGGCGGGTACGTTTGTCCATCAGCAACTATATTGTCCAGGGAGCGAGCGATCCCGCCGATTGGATCTGGGATGAAAATGCTACACCCGATCCACAATGGGAAGATGGCAACAATAACCCCATCACCCAGGGCGACCAGAACATCATCTCGGAAACAAACTATGACGATCAGGGACGAGTCCTGCAAACCCGCGATACCCGCGGCAACTTGACCCGACCTGTCTATGATGCGACCGGGCGCGTGATCCGCAGCATCCAGAATTACATCCCTCAGGGAGCCAGTGATCCCGCCGATTGGGCATGGGACGACACCAATGAGGAATGGAACGATGGCGCCACACCCACACCGACCGTTATCTCCTTTGGGTCAGACAAAGACCAGAATCGCATCAGCGACACCCTTTATGATGTCGCTGGACGGGTGCAACAAACCCGTGATGCTGCCGGAAATGTTACCTATTCGGTGTATGATGCGCTCGGACGGCAGGTGCGCAGTATCCAGAATTATGTCGAACAGGGATCTCCTCCTACCGATCCCGCTGATTGGGCGTGGGACGACACCAATGAGGAATGGAACGATGGCGCCACACCCACGCCAACGGCTATTTCCCACGGCACGGACCAGGATCAGAATGTGATCTCCGATACCCTCTATAACAAGGGCGGGCAGGTGCTATCTACACGCGATGCGCGTGGCACTCAGACGTCCTTCAGCTACGATGCCGCTGGACGACGATTGATGACCACCCAGGATGAAGGTGGCGCTCTTGAAACCACATCCTACACCAACTACGACAAAGCCGGTCGCGTCTTGCGAACGATCCAGAACTATATCGATGAAGGTGTGGCTCCTGATTCCGTTGATGGCAATGGGGACTGGCTCTTCAATCCAACCCTGCATGGTCGCTTGAATGACCGCAACCTCATCTCAGAAAACTTCTACGATGCTGCAGGACGCCGGATCAAAGTCACCAATCCGCTAGGGAACAGCACTCAGACTGCCTATTTCCTCGATGGAACAGTCGACAGCCTCACCGATCCCGAAGACATGGTCACTGTGTATCGTTATGATGACCTGCGTCGGCGCACCCTCGTTGTGCAATCTTACATTGCGGGGACTTACAAAGATCCCGCCCTCTGGCTCTGGGAGAGCGGTGTTTGGAAAGATGATGTCGGTGGCACGACCATTGGGCATGGCAGCAACAAGGATGAAAACATCATCGTGCAATTAAGTTACGATGTCATGGGGCGTGTGATCAGCCAACGCGATCCGCGCGGCAAACAAACGTCTTATGAATATGACGATCTCGGACGACGCACCAAGCTGACCAATCCTTTGAATATCGATTGGGAGACGTCCTACAGTGACGTCAATGGCGGCACCCGTACCACCATGACTTATCCCAACGATGGCGTGACCACCTATGATGTCCAGCGTGACTTCGATCGCCTCGGCCGTCTGAAAGAGATCGATTACAACCAGGCCAGTACCACCCCCAAAGTCAGCTTCAGCTATGATGATGCTGGCAATCGCGAGCAGATGAGTGAAAACGATGGCACCTCCGATGTGCGCATCACCGATTATGTATATGATGCCCGTCGTCGCCTGACGCAAGTCGACTTCGACACCGATGGCGATACCACCGTCGATGAAACCGTAAGTTATGAATACGACATTGTCGGCAACCGCACCAAATTGACCATGCCCGGCAGCAAGGATGTTACCTACACCTATGATGCCAAAGGGCGTTTGATCTCCCTGCAAGATTGGGACAGCCAGGAAACAGCCTTCGCCTACGACAATGTCAATCGCCATGTCGCCAGCCGTCGCCACAACGGCTTGCTCTCTCGCTACGCTTATGATGCTGGCGGCCGCTTGATGCGACTACGTCATGACAAAGGACGCAAAACCTTTGCTGACTTCTTGTACGAGGTGGATAAACGGGGCAATCGAACCAGGGCGACTGAGTTGTTGCTGACGCCTTCTGCTGCCAGTACGAATACCATCAATCACGATGATACTGAGGTGACCTACAAAGGCACCTGGTCCGATACCGGTAGCTACCATGAGACCACTGAATGGGATGCCTCTCTATCCTTCAGCTTTGTCGGCAAGGACAATGTCGAACTGCGCATGGGCGAGGGGGACGACCACTCCATCTACGATGTCTACATCAACCAGACCCTCTGGCAATCTTTTGATGGTTATGCGGCTAGCAGCGGCGAACGCCTCATCGACATCGAATTGCAGAACGATGGCTTAAATCTCATCGAGATCTTCAATCGACATGAAAAGAACGCGGCGAATACTACAGAGAATTATCGCTTGCAATTCAAGAGCCTGGCTGTGGACAGTGCCATGGATGCGCAGGAGGTCGTCTACACCTATGATGCTTTATCGCGCTTGCTTGAAGCCGATTATTTGGGCCAGACCCGTAACTATAAGTATGAATATGATCGGGCGGGCAACCGCACCAAGGAGACGATCAATAACGGCACCCCGACTACCTACAGCTACAACAATGCCAACCAGATCAGCAATGCCGGTTTCGTGTATGACGACAATGGTAATTTGACCAACGATGGTGTGAATGCCTACACCTGGGATCGGGCCAATCGACTGCTGTCCATGGGTGGTTCTTCTTATGCCTATGATGGCTTCGGGAATCGTGTTTCACAGACGATTAGTGCCACCGTCACCGAATATCTGCTCGATTTGCAACCCGGTCTGGTACAGGTCTTAGGGGCCACCACCGGTGTCACCACAGAGCGTTACATTCATGCCCTGCGTGGCATCCATGCTATGGAAGATAGCCTCAGTGATTGGACCTGGAGCATCCCTGATGCTTTGGGAAGTGTACGGGCTGAAGTTGATGACACCCTTGCCCTACAAGCCAGTCGCCATTTTGATCCCTATCTACCAGAATTTGGTGTTCAGGGAACCTTTGCTCTGCCCTTTGCCGGTACCGGCGAGATGCTTGATGCCAACGGTTTGCAATATCATCGAGCACGTTATTATGCGCCGGGGATGGGTGCCTGGGTGAGCTTAGATCAGTTTGAGGGTTATGAAGATCAACCAATAAGTCTGAATCGATATTTGTATGTAGAAAGTAATCCTACAAATTGGATTGACCCATCTGGATACCAAAAAACCAGGAAATGTGGAAATAAGTCCTGTAGTGAATTGCTCAGTGAAATGTTTGAGATCATCGTTAATGCTGCAAAGTTATATGGAAAGGGGCTTTTACAACGCTATAATGAGATGCTTGTTGATAAATGTCTAGAATATGATCGTCACATATCACCAGTACCTCTTCCGCCGTTGCCAGGTTGTACTAGAAGTTGGCAAGGACATCTAACAGCATTTGATGAACAGCAACAAGGCGTTAAAACAAAATCGAAGCCTGGCGGATTGGAACACTCGATACGGTGCTATGAATCAAAGGGAATGCAAAAGTACAATGCAAGAGGTGATGATTCAGAAAGATGTGATCTAAACAATCCAACATATCTTGCATCGTTGGCCTGGTTATCTTTAAACTCTGGAACTTTCAGATCTAAAAAAGCCGGAGGTGGTCCACCGCCAGCGCTGCCACCAGCACCAATTGTAGTAGCACCAGACTTGGGAACGCTTGGTTCTCCATCAGACGAATGGTCACTGTGCCTGTATTTAAATGGAGGAGCGTGTCAGCTCACGCCAGATTTTGTAATTATACCGACACCAGGGAGTGAGTATGTGCCAGATTATATTGCAACGCCAAGCGCACCAGGGGCTGATATACCTACAGCGAGAGATATTCTCGAAGCAGGACCAGAGCCAGGTAGAGATAGTGGTGGGGTTAGAGATACGGTACCGCAACCAGTCCCTGCTTATTGGCCCGTTGCAGACGCCATGGGTTACATGATGGGTGGGTTTGCTGGAGGTGTGAGTTCACTATATTTTGCAGCTGAGTTGATAGGCATTGGCATAACAGTATGTTCCTTTAATCCCCAACTTTGTAGTCAAACACTGCGCCCAGCGCTTCAAGGTGGCTGATCTAATTTCAACATAATAGACCAAGGACATAGTCAACGATTAGTTAAATATCGTTGGCTATTTGGTTTCAATTTACTTGCTAGATATCTCATAATGATTATATTTAATTAGAGAAGAAGCTTGATTGCTTGTGGTTGTGATCGATGTTAAATTGCGTGGTAACTATGAACTGATCAAGGAAAATAGGGCATTTTCATCACATTCCGACAAATAGTTCAGGTCAGAACAATTTAAAACGGGTAACTATGCTAACTAAAGTAGAGTACTGAAAGTAGGTTGAAAAATTGACCCTTAATGAACCTCTTATAGCCCACTATTTGGCAATTTGACGAACTTGAGATTTCAAAACACTTTCGATAACCGACTTTAGCAACCAGAATGGAAGTAAGGCTACATGTAATCTTTTTTTAACGGATGTTAGCAATTGGACTATTTGAGATGGAGGAAATTAAGATGCCAAGTGATGCAGAATACTATTATCAGAATTTCTTGGATAAAATTAGAAAGGTCAACTTCAAGGATGCACTTCATGACTTAGACAAAGCAATTGAACTCGAGCCAGATAATAGTAATTTATGGTTAACAAGAGGCAGAGAGTATTATTACCGAGATGAATTCGAGGCTTCTGTTTCCGATCTTACCAAAGTTGTTGAGATAAGCTCTGATCTCGATGAACTTTCTGAGGCGTATACATTGATGACTGTAGGGCATGAACACCTAGGGAGTGTTTCTCTGCTCTTAGAGGATTTAGATTGGCTGATTGACAACGGGCGTGCAGATGCCAATATATATGCGTGGCGTGCACGTTTCCATTATGAAGCCGGTCATATTATCCAAGCCATAAAGTTTTATACTCAAGCTATTAAATTATCACCCGAAAACGATAGTTTGTTGCTGAAAAGGGCGCAAGCACACTTCCAACAACAAGGCTATGAAAAGGCTATGGATGACCTATCAAAAATCCTTATGATGAATGATTTGCATCCCAACTATGCCGAAGTAATATATCATTGGAGAGGAAAAGTCTATCATAAGCTTAACAGAAAAACAGAGGCTCTGTCAGATTTCAACATGGTAATGCGATTTCGCGGAGAAAAGCCACTTACAGATGTTGCTGATTATTTTGAATTGTTTCCAGATAATGAATTAAGATAATAGATCATCTCTGTAAATCCTTGTGCCGAACTCTCATGCATACGCCAAATCTTGCAAAATATCATCCCGCTGAATGGAATACTTGGACCTAATCAGGTTAGGGGCTTTTCTAACTGGACACTAGTCAACTTCTGGATAGAAACAATCGGCAACCTTTTTTCCAGTAACTCTTGAATTTGATCATCGCCCGGATCGAGAGAGCGGTTATTATTCCGGCTGCATTTTGATCTGGCAAGCTGCTTGCCCTGTGCCTTCGCTGCTGCCAGTCCCTGTTCAGCAATCATTGGAGAACAGATTCTTGAGTTTGAACTAGCTAAGATAACGTGAGTTTTGCTTAAGCAGATTGAAGCGCCTTGAGATGCTCAAGGTTCAGCGACGGATTCTTGGTTGGTGACAATAGAAGATCAGGTTTGAAAAAAGCCGACGATCTTGCTGAGTTGGCCATCTGCCATGAATTCCCCGTAATCCATCCCATACAGTTCCGTGCCGTCGGCCAGCCTTATTGACCAGAAAAATCGCAGATGCTGATGATGGTACTCTACCTTGCCGGAAGCTTCGAAATAGGCATCTGGATTACTTTCCTGGAAGCCGCCGATTAGGGCGTCGAGCGCGTCACGACCCGGCGCGTGCGACACAGGGTCCACATACTCGCCGTGTTCATGCCAGACAGCCTCCAGCAGTGTGCGGCGTTTGGCGCGGGATCCGCCTCGTTCCAGGCAGCAATATAACGGGCAATGAGGGCTTCGACATCCAATTTCACCATTTCTTAACTCCTCGATTTTAGAAGTGTACTCAAAACTTGATGTTTCATAAGGTGGGACAGCTTTGCAAGAAGCGCTAAGCTTCAAGGTGACTAAACCGAGATTGCAAAGCGAGTCCCATGATGAGTTTACTCGAATTATTCTGCGACATCGACGATTTCTATCGAGAATATGAACCGATCTGGCACCAGTCTTTGCTGAATAGCGGGCGACTTCAACGCCGTCGGGCAGGACGCATGAGCATGAGTGAGATGATGACCATCGTCGTGCACTTCCACCAGAAACGCTTTCGTGATTTCAAAACCTACTACACTCAGTATGTCGCCGTTCACCTCATCAGGGAGTTTCCAAAGCTGTTGAGTTACAATCGCTTCATCCAACTGATGCCTCGGATTGTGTCGATCTTGTGTGATTACTTGCACAAGTGTTATGGCTCTTGTACCGGACTGGCATTCCTTGACTCAACCTCTCTCAAAGTCTGCCACAATCGACGAATTAGCCAACATCGTGTCTTTGAAGATGTAGCTCAACGTGGACGTACCTCGGTCGATTGGTTCTTTGGCTTCAAACTACATCTGATCGTCAACGATCGTGGCGAAATTCTGTCGTGCTGTGTGACACCTGGCAATCGTGATGATCGCCATCCTGTGCCCAAGCTGGCAAGACACTTATTTGGCAAACTCTTCGCTGATAAGGGCTATATCTCAAAAACCTTGACCCGCCAATTGCTCGAAGACTATGGATTACAACTGGTGACAAAACTGCGCTCGAATATGAAAAACAGGCTGATAGATGAGATGGATTACTTCTTCTTGCGCAAGCGAGCTATTCTCGAAAGTATCTATGACCAACTCAAAAACATCTCCCAGATTGAGCATACTCGACACCGTAGCCTCACCGGTTTCATGAGCAATCTGCTTGGAGGTTTGATCGCGTATTGTCATCAACCCAAAAAGCCCTCCCTCAATCTGCAATTTCTAGATGCTCTTGATATCGCTTAAGCAAAACTCACGTTAAGATAGTCTTCATTGATCATGTAGTTTCCAGAAAGGCAACAGAGGAAAGTAAAACCCTGTTTTTGCCTGCTCCATTTCCATTTTTCCTCAATTCTTCGATCGGTCAACCGTACATCCTTTCCTTTTTAACCATATAAGCTTGTTATGGAAATTATCTAGTTGAAGCTATTTTGCTGTTGTTTACTGTTCAACTTGAAGATGGCTAACGCTCCATTTCATCCTAACCACACATAGTACGCTAGCGATAAAGAGATTGCGTCCAGGGCATAGGCATGATAGGCACCTTATATGACGACAGATCCTTCAGCCATGCAGCGCCTGACCACTCTTCCGACATCCGATCGCACCTTTTGGGTAGCAGAGTTTGATCGTAGCAATTTGCAAAGACGTCTAGGATTGACGGACCAGGAAATCGAGCAATTGGATGCCGCTGCCCTATTCCGGGTGGTGCATCACATCAAAGATCACCTGGAAGAAAGTAGATTGTGGGATGCCCTAGATATCTACACCCGATATGAACTGGATAATCGGCAACAAGAAGCGCAGCAACGCAAACAAACGATGCCATAAAATCGATCTGGAGAGAAGAAAATTAGATTGTCGGGCATGTTATTAGTCAATGCCGAAGCAGCAAAGCAAAACCTCATGCCTAGCCTGATAGTGTCGGTGAAAAGTGACCATGATGGCTGGCCATTTTTTTGCCCTTCCTCTAAGTGATCTGTTCAGCAATGCATAAACGGTCGTTTTTAACGGCGGTAGCTGTCTCTCGAACTGAATCCTAATCGGTCAAAAGTGTGACCGGTACCCCAAATGCGAAGACCGTTGTCTGAGAAGGTTTGGGCAGCAAAAACAGCAGAATCTTCTATTTGGCATACTAATGAGGATAAATATAATTCAGGTAACGGAAGTGTTGTAGACAGCCAGTGAAGATGTCTAATTATTCGGTGTTTATATCTTACTCACGTAAAGATAAAGTATTCGCCAAACGATTATTCGACCGCTTAGAAGCAGAAAACTACAATAGTTGGATCGACTGGGTAGATATTCCATCGTCGGCAAATTGGTGGGAAGAAATTATAGATGGTATTGAAGGTGCGGACAATTTTGTCTTTGTTATCAGCCCTGATTCAATTGCAAGTGAAGTTTGTAACAGAGAAATTGAGCATGCTGCTAACAATAACAAGCGGATTATTCCGATTGTACGACGTGAATCTCAATTTAATCATAAAATATTGAGTGATTTGAATTATATCTTCTTTCGGAAGTTGCCAGGCTTTGACTGCGAGTTCAATGAAACTACAGAGGAGGTAATCGATCCAACATGCGATGACCCTTCTAGTGATGCTGATAATTTTGATGAATCATTCCTGAAACTTTTAGAAGTAATCAATACAAACCAAGAATACATTAAAGCCCACACCAGCTATCTACAAGCTTCATTGAAATGGGATAAAAACGATCAGACTACTGATTTTCTATTACGTGGGAAGGAAATTGCTAATGCAGAGAATTGGCTTACTTGTGGAGAAGATCTTGCCCAAGTAAGCACAATTACCGAACAGAAATTCGCTGACCCTATCCCCACAGCGGTTCAAAAAAGATTTATTTGTGCTAGTCGGAAATATGAAAATCAACGAAGAAAGCGACAAATAATAATTAGTTCGATTGTGTTGATTGTAATAATCTTGTTATCGGTTGGGGCAACTTCTGCACTTCAAGAAGCAGATCAGAGTAGCAGAAAGCAAGCGAGGGCAGAGTCACAACGACTAGCAGCACATGCGGAATCCTTACTCATGCTACCAGATGGAAACGACGAAACAGCAGCGTTGTTGGCTATTCGAGCCTTAAATATATCAGATACTCAGACAGCATACGATGCGCTACAGGAGTTCGTAAACCGTCCGAACTATGCAGTAGGGGCAATGGTCGGACATACAGATACCGTAAGTGGTGCGGAAGTATTGGAGGATGATCGTTTCCTCTCTTGGTCATTAGATGGAACTCTAAGGTTGTGGGATGCGAACGGGACTTCACTAGCTGTGTTAGACGGGCACGAGTCCAGCGTTACTGGAGTAGCGGTATTGGAGGATGGTCGCTTTCTCTCTTGGTCAGTTGATGACACGTTGCGACTATGGGATATAGACGGCACACCTCTCGCAGTAATGGACGATCACACACATAATGTGGAGGGTGCAGTGATGATGCCGGATAGTCGTTTTCTCTCATGGTCAAGCGATACATACCACTTTGCGCCTTTGGGATGCGAATGGGACTCCTATAACTGTACTAGAGGGGCATACAGATCGAGTATGGGGAGCTGAAATACTGGAGGATGGTCGTTTTCTCTCATGGTCATTAGATGGAACTCTTAGATTGTGGGATGCGAATGGGACTTCACTAGCTGTGTTAGAGGGGCACACAGGTCAGGTATTGGAAACTGAGATATTGGCGGATGGACGCTTCCTCTCTTGGTCAGACGACAACACACTAAGACTTTGGAACAACGACGGTATCTCTCTCGCCCTAATGGAACATGGTGGTATAGGTTCAATAAGTGGGGTGAAGGTGTTGGCGGATGGTCGCTTCCTCTCTTGGTCAGACGATGATACATTGCGGATATGGAGTGAAGATGGGATGCCCCTATCCTTGCTTGATGGTCATACATCGAGTGTTAACGGGGCGAAGGTGTTGGAAGATGGACGCTTCCTCTCTTGGTCACATGATAATAGTCTGAGACTTTGGAGTGAAGATGGGACTTCTTTGCTTGTAATCGCTGGTCATACAGAAAGTGTAAGGGGAGTAGAGGTGTTGGCGGATGGACGCTTCCTCTCTTGGTCAGGCGACAACACGCTACGGCTGTGGGACAACGATGGCCTCCTTCTTGCGGCATTGAGCGGACATATATCGGGCGTTGACGGTGTGGAAGTATTGGAAGATGGACGCTTCCTCTCTTGGTCTTTTGATAATAGTCTGAGACTCTGGAGCGAAGATGGGAATCCGTTGGGTGTTTTCAATGGGCATACAGATTCTGTGTGGGGTGTGGAGGTATTGGCGGATGGTCGCTTCCTCTCTTGGTCAGGTGACGACACTCTACGTTTGTGGGGCAACAATGGCACCTCTCTGGCAGTGTTAAGCGGTCATACATCGAGCATTCACGGTATGGAGGTGTTGGCGGATGGACGCTTCCTCTCTTGGTCAAGCGACAACACGTTGCGGCTGTGGCATCGGGATGGTGCTTCCCAAGCTGTTATGGAAGGACATTCAGGCGTGATAAAGGGCGTGAAGATATTGGATGACGGTCGCTTCCTCTCTTGGTCAAGAGATGGAACACTGCGACTGTGGGACGGTGACGGCAATTCTTTGACAGTATTGGAAGGTCACATAAGTTGGTTAGACGGAATGATGGTATTGGCAGATGGTCGTTTCCTCTCCTGGTCAAGAGATGGCGCAATCCGACTGTGGGACACGCACGGGGCTATCCAGTTAATTCTAAAGGGCCATGTGGGAGAAGTTTTGGGTGTGAGAGTCTTAGAGGATCGCCGTTTCCTCTCGTGGGGGGCTGATGGTACTTTGAGGTTGTGGTATCCAAATGCAATGGACTTCATGATCTTTGCGTGTCAGTATGTTCACCGTGATTTCACACCGCTACAGAAACAGCAGTTCGGTATTGAAGATAGAGCACCGACATGCCCACAATTCGAAGTGAATTAGATGAAGTAGTCACACCTTCTTGCCTATTACACTTAAAGCAACGTTTTTTGCCTCCTCACCCGATGGGGATAATGCAGCTTCTCGGCGGCTTCCCGCTTAAATTCCTCATCGCGCATATCGTAACGCTTTGTCGTGTCACTGCTGGCGTGTCCGGCGACCTTCTGCGCCGTGAGGACATCTGCACCTTTTGCCAGCATCTCGCTTATCATGGTGCGGCGGAAGTCATGAGGGCTGGAGTCTTTCACCCTGCTTGGTCTTGGCGCTTTTTGAGCATGGTATAGATGGCTTTGGGTGTGATGGGGCGTTCTTGCTGGTTTCCTCCTTTGTTGATGGGCACAAATACTGCGTCCGTTGTCAGCTCTGGCACGCGTACCCTCAGCCAGTCTTCCATTGCCAGCAACGCGCCACCGCGTAACCAAACGATACGCTCTTTGTTGCCTTTTCCCTTGCGGACTTTGATTTCTCCAGTGTCCATGTCGAGGTCGGGCAGGGTGAGGCTAACCAGCTCAGAACGACGCAAGCCGCACACAGCAAGCAAGCCGATGATGGCACTGTCTCGCGCTCCAGCGGGGCTTTCATCCTCAAAACAGGCAGTTGCTAAGGCTTGGATTTCTCCGAAGGGAATGTGCCGTCCGGTGGGAAGAAGCTCGCCCTTCACATTGGCAACGTCGATGGCGCGGTCGTAGGTCTCTGCCTCCATATAGCCCAATCGCCATGCTTCCTTCAGCACGCCGCGCAATGCTGACAGCATGACATTGACGCTGGCAGGGTTGTAGTCCTGCATCAGCCGGACGCGGATCGCCTTACTGTGAGCGTAGCGTACCTGTGACCAGTCGATAGCAAGGGCATCGATGCTGCCGTCTCCGGTCAGCATTCGGGCGATCTTGGTTAAGTGCTGCTGCATTTTCCTGCGGCTCTCGTCACTGGTCAAAGAAGAAAGATATACGACTGCCGGGTGCTGGCTCTTGGGGAGTTGTACGCTTGAGACGGCAAGGTTCGGCAGATCATCGTCGTGATGGGGCAGGGGGATGATATTACCTTGCTTGTGTGAGCCTCCTTTTTCTTTTTACCAGTGGGAGATTTTCATTTGAATATTTCCCCTCAACGCGTCACGGGGGTCTACAATACACCACGACTATAAATAATCTTCATAGTAGTCTTCCTCAAAATGAACTCCACAATTTGGGCAAACTAAGTAAACCCAATCTTTGGGAACTTGGATGATTTCATTATCAAGTTCAAGTTCACATTCTCCCTCATGGGCTGTCATTGTCCAGCCACCGCCTGGGCAAATCGGACAGTAATACTCGGACATGTAGCTTTCAATAATATGTCTTTTGGGCTTGGTTGAAGGCTCTCCAAATGGATTATTATCTGAGGGATTGTTGTGTTCTTTTTCATCCATCTTGCTCAACCTTTTTCCACTTCTTTATCTTCAGAACCTTTTACAAATTCAACTTATTAGCCACCTCAGCAAGTTCTTCATCCGTGATCCCGATATATCGTAATGTCACATCTGGTCTGGAGTGATTGAGCTTCTTCATAATCGTGACCAATGGAACACCATTCTTGTAGGCATGATACCCCCAGGTTTTCCTCATAGTGTGTGTGCCATAGTTGCCCTGCAACCCTGCATCATGACACATACTGGAAATGTGGTTTCTCACATTCTGACGGGTGACAGGTTTGGAGAAATTCTTGCTGCGAGTATTGAAGAAGACATAATGGGTAGGATCAGTCTCCACATCGGGATACGCAGTCCGATACTCGACTAGAGCTTCACGCATACTATTATTAAGGGTTACTTCGTTACGTTTTCCCCGCTTCTTTTCCTCAATCACAAACTTGTTGCGGATGTTACCTTGCTCATTAATGAAGTGATTTACTTGCAAGCCTAACAGATCGGAAATTCGCAACGCTGAGTTAATCCCAACGGTAAACAATAGCAGATCCCGAAAACGTTTTTCGCCGCGGAGCGTGTTCTTGATTTGTGCTATTTTTTTGGTGCTGCGGATCGGTTCAACAAAATTCATGCTTCAAATCACAATCCAGATAATCTGTGCAATATACTTTCCATAATATACCATATATGATAATAAGGAAACCAGATAAGGTTTGTCGAACACAGAATTGAGAGAAAATGGATTTCTACCAGGCGAAAGCCGGTTTTTACTTTCCTCAATAAACATTGTGGAAAGTACGGGGCTTTGTTGACATCAACTTCTACCGAATTTGTAGAAAGTGCAAAATAGTAAACTGGATCGGTGCTTAGCTAGGTCTTGATATGTAAATCGCGCAGCACTTCTTTTGTCGCTTTGGTGTTGTAAAGAACGTTCAATGCACCTTCCACTGAAAAGCCCATCGATACCAGTAAGTCGATAGCATACTGCACGACCTCAAAATGACTAAGCAGTTGGTCGGACAGTCTGAGTGGATTTGTATTCGTATAAGAAACGGTAATGGGTAGGTGGTCGAGATCCCCAGAGATCAGGTTATCTGTTAAAAGCGTGGCCTTTTTTATCAAGCGAAACGCATTCCGCACTTCGGTATCAATGATGGAAGATGATCGTTTTCGGGTAGATTTCTTGGCCACCAACTTTGCCTCATAGAGCTAGCCAAACAGGATACTCCTATTTTAGCAGCAAATAAGAATTTCAGCCGAACTTCACGAAATTCGTCAAAAGGATTGCAAGCAACACAATTATTGAGGTCAGCCTAATTCCAAACTTTTGGCTTGAAAACGTCCAGTTGATCTTTCACCAACGTCTTTGCAAGATGCAATGGATAAGATAACACAATATTGCCACCTTCCCATGCTGATGACGAACGCAGGAAGTGCGCGACTCGGCAGAAAGCATATACATCATCGTTGCTCTGCGTAAAGAAGGGAACAAATTCTACGGCTTGCTGATGTTTATACGCAACATCCCCCCCTTCTTCAAACGAGTACAAATTGTGATCCTGTTTACTCGCGGCGGTAAGTTGACGACCAATTGAGAAATAATGGGGCAATGATGATTGAACACTGGTATCAATGGCTCCAATCATCATATCAAATTCCTCATCTACATCGAGTTTATCCCAATGCTCGTTGTTGGTGGCAGCATATTGTGGTGTCTCACCCAGCCTACCCGCATCACGCACTCGGAGCATGCGAGTATTTGGCAGATCATCAGGCGTATAAGTCTTATTGTTGATTAGTAAACTATCTTTTCGAAGCGCATCATTCGCAATAGGTAAAATCCCATACGAGCGCCAACCATTAGCTTCCATCAGAATTAAGGTTGGTTTTTGACGCTCTTGGGTCAACACTTGCTCAGCGAAACGTTGCAACCTTGGATCATTATGCTTGGTACGATAGTTTACGAGACGCTTATGATCTTTTGTCATAGGCTTAGCAAAAAGTCGGCCGATTTCAATTGCAGCGTCTACATATGGAATTGGTTGCTGTGCATTGCCTTCCTCGTCCGGCAGAATCACCATCACTGACCCATCTGAGGATAATGCCAGTGCCAATGGATAGTCAACTCGTTCAGGCTTGAACGCGCGAAAACGAAATAATCCCAACACAACTAACTCACTAGCCACATCTTCTGGTAATCCTGAGTAAGCGTAGATTTGCGATGGCAACCCGTATAGAACATGAAGTTGCCGCAAAAGAAGATCACGAATCGCGTTTTTTACCCGTCCTCGTTCACCAGGTGCAAAATACCGAGCATCAACCAATTTTGGCGGAATGGTGTATAGCATCTGTGAAGAGATACCTACCTGAACACAAGCATGGCGAACAGCACTTTTTAGCCAACTCGCTTTCTGGTAATCATCTCTAGACCGGTTAGCTTTACCATCCAACTCGATCAGAGCTAGATTATAGGCATCTTGACGTGTGTAGGCTTTCAGCATCTTTTCCCATTGAGTGACACGATCTTGCCACTCAGCATCCAGCACTTTCTGATAATGCTTCTGATCCTTCTTCTTTCGAGCATATGGAATCGCTTTACCAGGTGGCGTGGTCATAGTATTTGGAATAACAATAGGTGTGATCATTATCGACACCGGCAGATCATCATCAACACTGAGGTATAACAGCTTGCGAATTTCAGATTCCAGAAATGTTTTGGCTGCTTTCTCTTTGGTGACTAACATAAGGTTCAGCTTCTTGCCGTGCAGTGCGCGATCCAGCGCAGTAGAAATCAATCGTTTCTGAAGACGTTGTCGGCGCTCAGGCACTCGTTCGTTGGCATATTCAGGTTCAGGTAAGGAGGACGCAGGTAATGCCTTAGCTTCCATCATGTCATTGGCTGTATACATTCCCCTAAGTTCGTGTTCGAAGATTTCCGATGGAGATAGAACTGCCCGTGGGTCGACAGATAAATACGTATCTGGCGTTAGTAGTTTAGGCAACGGTGCTTTTTCCGAGTCAACTACATATACATCCATAACGCCAGCTACATGATCTAAAAGATCTGCACGTTCGCGAAGGCTGGTTCCTGACTTTGCCCGATGTTTGCCCGGTTTATCGTATCGTATCCCTTCAGTGTGTAGGATATGGTAAGTATCGCCATGCTCATCCGATTGCGCAAAACGTTGGGGTTGAGCAAAAACATCATTAGGGTCTGCCAGCGAACGGGCATTCCAGGCATGTAACAATTGAGGTGTATCGTTCTGCCAGCTCAGTTTGCCTATACCACCGCGCACTCTAAGCTTAATCATTGTAGGATTAGCGTGCCAACCTTTTTTCCGTTCGGATCCCAACGTCACCATCACTGATGTGTCACGTAAAAAGTTGGTATGAGTGACAGGTCGATCGGCCCAACGACGCATACGCACATAGACAGCGATCCATGGTGCCTGCCGCCCAGCTTGGGTTTGTAATATGAATTCTAGCTTATAGGAGATAAGATCTCGTTTTCTGCCAGTTTCATAGTAGAAAGGTTCACTAACAACAGACAGATGGCGATCACCATCCTGGGTGAGTCGCCAACAGACGTTTTGCTTGATATGGTCAGTGCCTATTTTGAATTGCTGATCTTCCATTCGATTTACGAATGAGGCAGCAATGACACTAGGCATCGCATCCCAAACAATCGTGTTATCACGTTTCTCCCACAGTTCTGAGAGACTGAACTCCTCCCAAGTTGTCTGGGCACTACGTATCTGTTCGTCCAATCTTTCGAGTACTTCTTCTCCTCCGCGCATACCGATCTCCTGCTGGAAGGTCGTCAGTGCCCAGTTTGTTGCCCAGACGGCAACAAGATCATTGATCTGATTGCTATCTGGACGCCAGATCGGCTGATGGCGTGCATCCGTTGCCAAAGATAACATACGACGCCGCTTGTTCCAGACACCGCTTCGCTCCCACTTCTGTGTTCTCCCATAGCCTTCAAAACCATGAACCAATACCGGCGCCGTTCCAATCAGCACATCATTCAGACGACGTATAGGAAGTAGCTCATCATTTTCGATCCGGTTGCGCTTCGGGTTAATGGCAATGATGTCTGCCATAAATGCATCCAAAGCCGATTCGTAATCAAAGTCCATCGTCGCTACCCGAATATCCGTCAGTGCGTTCATGTTCAAAGCAAATCGTGACATTAAGATTTTGTCTGGCATATGTTATTCACCTGTTCGTTTCGGATAAAAATTCTCGATTTCGAGTAGACCGGCAAAGGGTTCATACAAACTGTCCCCAATGATGTAGTCATCACTATAAGTCTCGAGCAACAGCATCATCTGGGTTAGCAGACTATCTTTTGAAGTATCGAGTTGCGTATTTTTAGGCGTATCACGAGGTGCAGCAGCGCTTTTGGGCGCCCATTTAGCATCCACAAAAACGGCTCGGAAAGGGACCCCTCCGCGCAATAAACGCCCTGCTGCCTGGATGACTTTACCAAAGGTTGTTGCTGCAAGATCCTGTCTCTCACGTCTGCTCATATCTCGATAGAAGCGACGCATCTCAGATTTTGTCCAGTATTTCTTAGTGTAGCGGCGAAATTCAGCAGCTTGTTCAGTCAGTCGCGGGTGCTGCCAAGCAAAAAACTGATCGTTACGACACCAGGCCAGGGTTTGGGCATTGAGTTCACCAGCCAAGGCCTGAATGTCAAACGGATGTGGCATCGGTCTAATCAAAAAATACACCGATCCAAATGCGGCGCGATCTCGGTCTCGATTGAGAATGTTATACCCTCGACCAATTGCATTCATCGGTGCTACTAGGATACGTCCCGATGTCAGCGCAAATTGCTCAATTTCGCCTCGTGGAATGCGACCAACACTGTATAGGTCTTCATAGCCTGCTTCATCGGGGCGTGACAAATAAAATACCTCCGATTTATTCTCCCAATGATTACCTATAGTTTCAGCAAAGGCTTTCGCTTGTGAATAGGAATTGGTCAAAAAAAGAACGCGCTGCCTATCAGCCCATAAATGAGGGGCCTCTTCGGCTAATTGTTCTAATTCGCTTAACTCACGCTCTATTTCGTTCGATCGCATCATCGCTTGCGCGAGCAACTTAGCACTAGCAATTTTGTCCCGTTCACCTGAAATAGCAATCGGATTACCATGATTATCATACTGAGGTCGGAAAAAGTACTGACTTTGCATCTGGATCAGATCGCGAGCTGCTGGTTCGAGCTGGAGAATCCCAGATGGTGGGATATCAACATGCCAACGAGTTGAATCCGGCAACCATGAAGTCCCTGAAAATCCTATGACATGCGGTCCTGGCATTCCCAAATTTTCTAGCAAGCGATGGTAGTTTAAGAGATACCAACGACCGATATTCGCGTACTCAAATCGAGCTAAGGCGTTGCTCCCATCACCGTCAGCTTCAGGAGATCGTGCATAGTAGGTTCCAAAGACGCGACCTGTTGGAGGAATAGGTAGAGCATCTGAGAGCGCCATCCCCGACGGACGATATGGTTGTATGCCGATTTCTCTATCAACACTTTCAGGTTGGTTATACCACTCATAAAACACGATTCGAATATTGCGATCCAGCAAGGCAACATTGAGGGCTAGTGCCAATTTGAGGGCCAATGTTGATAGGCTCTCTTGTGGCTGATGGAGGTTGTGCAACTGCTGATTCAAGATAACTACAGTGTCCTGATAATCCGGGATGTATTCCTTGATCCACTCCTCGCAGTCGACAATAATCGCGTCCGCCCCATTTGCTAAAGCTCGCCCCATAATTTGCGATAGTCGGTACGCTGCTTCACCTTCAATGTCACCAGGGCGTCTCATCATGAGAGGATCACCATCAGTCATCTGATCGAAGTCATTCAGCAAGATATCTAAACGATCACTTTGCTTGAGCGAGATTTCGTGTTCATCTGCATAGTCCCAGATGCCTAGTAGTCGCCGCGCCAATCGGCTGAAAAGATTAAATGCTGTAAAGTACCGCCCCCCAATCCACCGTCGTAAGGCACTGCCATCGCCCCCCCCAGAGAGTTGTCTCAGGATATTCACGATGGCTTCTGTAGTATGACGTTCAGCTCGTACCCATCGCTCTTCAGCGGATGATGTCCCGATAGACAATGATTCAGCAGCTGCTACATCCGCTCGTGTGAACAGGGCCGATGTTTTCCCCCAGAGGTCAATAACACTAGCATATTCATTGTCAAACCATTCCAATACCGTATCTACTTCATCAAAGATCACAACATCACACTGCTCATAGATCCATTCGCCATATTTCAGACGTCGATTGTCAAATTGAGTGGGAACACTGGATTTTGCCATCGCGCCAGGCGTTGTCACATATATACTGGCGTGAGGCAAATCGTGCCATACTTGCTGCGACGGACATCCCTGAAAAAAAGGACAGAGGCGTATTTTCGGCCACAGATTATCCGCCTCCGAAACATCTAATTGTTCGCAGGGTTCGCGTCCAGGAATAGGTGCATCCGGCAAGACCATCAGTTGCTCTGGCGAAATCAATCCCATCAAAGGACAGGTCGTGTTAAGCCAGCGACTGCCCCAATGTGTCTCTGGATCACAACCGCTGCTGTAAAATCGCCTGAGGTGATCATCGCGTGTCGTGCGACCAATGAGTGGAATGGCAACCGGACTTTCGCCGTTAGAAAGTAATTGATTGAATTCGTTCGCGAGATCAAGCACTGACAATGTGTCACTCAGAACCAAAGTGATCGATTTTGTCGATTCAAATAGAGCAATATAAGCGGCAACCAGCTTCATCAATGTCGATTTGCCGGAACCCACCATACCTACAATGTGCGCCATCCCATTGAGACATAGTGGAACTGTATTGGGAGCTGACAGATTACCATCGACATCAAAGGCACAGTAGTGAATGTATTGCTGAAGCCGTTCAAGCCATTGCATCTCTCGCCCTTGCTGGCGAAGACGATCATCTAGTTCTCGAGCAGTTTGCTCGAGCATATCATAAGATATAGTAAGCGGTTTCCGGGTCCCTTTGGCTGCCCTGTTAGATCCTTGGTCATGATCTTTAACTGATACCTGTGGGATCGCGACCTCAACGATACGTCGT
Organism: Epimenia babai; assembly: GCA_011762755.2. Lineage (NCBI taxonomy): Eukaryota > Metazoa > Mollusca > Solenogastres > Cavibelonia > Epimeniidae > Epimenia > Epimenia babai. The sequence goes on along the minus strand of WURV02111101.1, from coordinate 17,938 downwards.
CCACGACGAGTGTAAACATCAATGCGAGCCTTGCCAGCTTCAGCATAGCGACGCGTATTGCGTCTGTAATCCAAGGGACGAGTAAGAACCGTTGCATATGATTGACGCCGAGACTGGTCATATTGATCGGTTATCCGGCAATTCACGACAAGTTGTTCATCTAGTGATCCTTGTGTTACCTCATACGCTCGCAGCTCACGTGGCAACTGCGCATAACTTTTCAGAGCCTCATGCCAAGGAAAACGGCCGGTAAAGGGCAATAGAAAACGAGCGCGTGAAATCTTCCGTTTCTGACTATTATTCAGTTGCGCCAAACGTGGAAATGCCAGTCCGCTCAAAACTGCCCATAGAACTGAAATCGGCTCATCAAGCAAATCAAGTTCCTCAAGCAGATATAAACCCAACTCCACCTGAAACATCTGCCGCAATTGTTTGCGATCTATCGATTCTGCTTCCTGGCTTGTTTGACGTAATTGATCAATGAGATCACGATACCATCCTACTCGGTCAAACATCTAGCTCATCTCCCATATCTTCGTCTCAACCAAGCGCTTGAAGTGCGCCATAGTCGTAAGTTCTACATCACTAAAGCGGGCTATTCGCGCCTCCCTTCTGGCTTTGTCTCGGTAACCGGGGTGTTCTTTTTCTCGATAATCGGGAACCACATAATAGGTTCGTGACCATCGTAGACGTGAATCACGATCAAACGGACGCGGTTGTTTAGCTATTTGTTTGCCCAATGCTAACGGATCACGATAGTCTTTGACATCAACCGCCCAGGCTTCGCCATCGCTGAAAACTACTCGGATGTCATAGCGATCGACCCCTGGATAAAGAATGACTTCAGTGAGCTGATCACCATTTTCCGCAGAATGCTTATCTAACCAGTCAAAGAGAGTAATTTCAGCTAGGCCCGGCATTAACGTACGGCGATGGATACCCCTTTTTAGCACCAGCAGTTTACTTTCTGGAGTAATACGATCCCACCCAGCAGAACCTGGGCAGCGCATCGAACATGCACTAGGTTTGGCGCTTTGAAGTTGTTGTTCACTATCAACATATAATGGACCGCATGATTCGCAATGCCAGTAGTGTTCGTGATATAGAAACCAGTCGCGTACTGAATTAAGAGGTGTATACATCTCAAGAACAAGGTCACGAAAACGCATCGGAACATTTCGCCGAATGTCTGCTGCATAGGTATACCCATGTTCAATAATATAACGGCGGGTTTTCGCGTATTGGTCTTCGCAATTTTGCGCTTCAGTATCACTGCTAGCCTGTTGGTACATTGACCTGGCTTGGTCAATCACCTCACGAATTATCTGGTTCTCCTGATGGGTAACTACAGTATCGAGATTCAGACCGTTTAGATCTTCGGCGGTCAGGTAATCTTCTGTAAGTTCATTGAGTTGTCTACGATAGAGCAGGCTCACCCGTTTATCGAGTCCGTCAGGTATGTCATCATATGGATACCAGTGCTCAGGTGGTTGCTCCATCAGATCCATGAACTGTGTAAATGTTGTTGGGAATTCGTTTCCGATTTCTAACACCAACAGATTCATAGCATGTTGTAACTCTTGTGGGTAAGGGTAGGAGTTATCTTGACGCAAGTATTTTTCCAATCCGACAGTCAGTAATGGAAACAGAAGGCGCTGTGCGGTCATTGTAAGGACCTCCTAACTGACAGTTGAACCCTTCGACGCTTTTCTGCTACAATGTTTCTATCATGAAACACTAGCATCATACCATACAATGCATAGTTTCGCAACAGTGTTTCTATTATGAAACAGGGGTGAGATATGAGCAGCTACATCGATATGATACTTTTTAGGGCTTATCTCAAGTCACGGCGTGGTGAAATAGGCTTACGAGCGGCCGCTCACCAGATTGGAGATATTAGTGCGTCTACACTCTCACGGATCGAGAACGGTAAAGTACCTGACATGGATGTTTTTCTGAGGTTATGTGATTGGATGGGCTTATCACCAGATACATTTCTAAAGCAAATGGGGCAACCCTCCCAACAGGCAAGTACACCGGAGATTATTGAAGCTCATTTACGCGCCGACCGCGAACTGGATCAGGAAACGGCAGAAGCCATCGCTCAGATGGTCAAATCAGCTTATAAGCTGAATCGTCGCCAACCAGATGCTGACGAATGAGTTTTGTCAGAGATGTGAGAGTATAGCTGTTCGGATGCGTCATAAATTGGACTTGCGCGCTTATGATCCGTTACCAGCTCAACAGCTAGCTGATCATTTAGAAGTCCAACTTTTTCAGCCGCAAGATCTTCCAGAGATGAATGAGGCTACTATTGCCCACGCCTTAGGGTCTTCAAAGTGGTCCGCTATTGCTGTTTTGACTCAACCACCAATCATTATCTATCATCCACTGCAACCCGTTTATCAATGGGAATTCAATATTATGCATGAACTCTCACATGTGATCCTTAAGCACAAGCCAGAGCAGCTAGGAAAAATCCACGATCTTTACATAACTCGACGGTATCCAAAGCGCCAAGAACATGAGGCAGACTATTTAGCCGCCTGTCTCCAACTACCATCCCCTGCCATACATTTCGTGAAACAACGACAGATGTCAGATCACGAAATTCAATCAAATTTTGCTGTCTCTCAAGAAATAATGCATATCCGCAAACTAATATGATTAGCGATGTCACCATCCATTCAGATCCCATAATGAACAATTTGACAATCCACCTTATACAAACCAATCAAGCATTTCAGGTAAGGCTTGTAAGGTTGCCAACTGCTTCTCCCATTCTTCGGCGTTCTTTCCCTCAGCCCTACCCCCTTCGCCATCTGGGATCTCAAAACGCTGTTTAGGTATATGAATCTTTTGCGGCTGCCCATTCCGCTTTTTCATTAGGCGACCATTGCTATCCTTTTGAATTTCAAAATCGCCACCCTGAAACCAGACTTCACCTGTTAAGATGCTCTCCTGCGTTAGCAACTCCAGATAAGAAAACCAGAACTTGTGGGCAAGCTTCGGGATCTCCTGCTCCACCCTCTCCTTCACCGATTCCATGCGCCGCTTCGACCAGCAAACAAATTCATATGCTCCACTCGGATAGCCAAACAGTTCCTGATACAAAGGGGCTTGAATAAACGCCAGGGCCGGCAAGAATTTCTGGATCATTAGATAGTTCAAATCTTTGGTGGATAAATTGAGTTCCAACATCCGCCGATAACGCAAATCGCCACCTCTCTCACCTGCACCGCGCAATACCACCTCATAATAGACATCTGGCTTATAGACAACTGTGTATTCTTTCTGCCGATAGCTCACGGGTATCTTGACCCGCCAGCGATGGAAGAACTTCTCCGTGTACACATTCTCAATCCCCACCCGATCACTGCCAAAAGCGGCTGCAAACGTATCCAGCAACAGATCAACCACCGTCGCATCATGTCTGACCTCTTCGATCCGCCTTGGTTCAGCCGCCCAATAGCCCTCAAGAAATGTCTTATGCGGAAGCCCCAACAAATCGGCCAATACCTGTGCCCCTTTTTCATCCAACATATGAAACATCTCCGACACATATTTCGATTGCGTTATGGCCTGGGATGACTTGGATAAGTAGCCATTCTGCTTCAATTTAGACAGCCGTTTGCGACACTGATCCCATGAACCAAAGAAGATCGGGTTGATCTGCTTACGGGATAACATCATGCCGCCCATTAGCCAAATCAAGGCAAAGATCATCACATCACGGGCTTGTAACTGCATTCCCTGGGGCTTCTCCTTTGATCCCCTCTCCATTTGCCACTTATTCTTTTGTTGATTTCGAGCCATCATTTCCTCCTGGTTGCCACTGAACTGCATAGATCAGCTCCAAGAGCTGCTGCTGCTGGAAGGCAGCCATCACATCCTCCCCCTGCCCTCTTGCATGAATCGTGTCGTCGGTGAAGTCTGGCGGGATTTCTTCATTCTCATTTATTGATGGCGGCATTATTAGCGCACGTTTCTTATGCTGTGGTTTCGCAATCGGTTTTGGTCGCCCTGCCAGACATTGCAGCGCTTCTTCCTGCCGGGAGAGAAGCTCGTTGACCCGGGTCGGACTAAGCCGTCTAGCGATGTCTGGAAAGAAGGGTGTTTTCGCGCGGATTGCCTGAGGAGCTTGTCGAGGGCGGATGAGATACTGTTGGTTTGGCAGAGTTGTCAGGGTCTGGATAGCGTACTCAAAAAGTGTCTCTTTGTCGTAGAACATCGGTTGTTCCAACTGCTCCCATCCCCAGGGGCTTTGTTGCCAGCGCTTACTGGTATGACGAATGGTCTCCAGATCAGGTGTGACCAGACTTCTAACGAGATACTCAGCATCCGGATAGCCAATACGGAAGCTCATCAGGGCATCACTCGAATTCAGAACCGTGCTGGCCAAGCCTTCTACTCTATCCAGATGAGCAGCCACTTCCTGCGTAGATAAGGTAATATGACTACCAAATTTACGTCCATCTTTGATGAACAAACCCAGGCTGGGTACAGGATAGGTCATCCACTCATCGGCAATCAGATGAACTGGACGACCATCTCCAACGCGCTCAATAACGTGAAGCAAGAGAGAAAGCATCAAGCCAGCAAGCGCTCGCGCTGGAGTCTTGCCCAGCTTCCGCATATCAGCATCGATCAACAAGATACCACCTTTCGCCAGGACGTCTGTCAACCGAAAGGTGGAAGCACGTAACATCTCTTTCGATATTGGATTCACCAGGGCTTGCACTAAGCGGTTCAGGGTACTTTCTATCATTTGAATTCTCTGATATGAACGTCCCTGCGGCATGTATTTGAACCAGAACTTCTGCAAATACTCTGCCCCATCAAGCATCGCCAGTTCCTCAGATAGCGCCTCATGATCCAGGAGTAGGTCTAAGGCATCCGAGAAATCGCGTCCGGCAGCCCGTACCAGCATCAGGGTATGGAGTAAAATGCTAGACAAACGGGTTGTTGTGTGAGGGTCATCAGAAAAGGTCAGCAAGAGACTGTCGGTAACGACCTGCGCCACTTCTTCATCCGTCCCTGGAAGATCGAGTGGATCGAAACTGACAATCGTTTTTTCCAGATTTGGTGAATATAGAAAAAGCAGGTGGTCTAGCTCTTCGAAGCCGGTTTGTTGCATCAGCGCCAGCAGAATACGCAGGCTGTGAATCATCTCGCCATGTGTATCCACTACAATAATGGGGGATTGGCTACGTCCCGTCAGTCGATTAAAGACCAATTGCACAAACAGAGAGGTGAGGAAGGTGGTCTTGCCCGCGCCTGGTTGCCCAAACAGGGACAAGGAGCGTCCCATGGCCCCGGAGCTTAGTCGCTGCCTTCTGGTGGCTGGGGCTGAGAGCAACTCCTTGAACGATGGTAAGGGCCGGCTTTCCGCCAGCCCCCGTAACAACTGTCCGTACAACAGAAATGGAAGCTGGAACATCACTCAATAATCTCGCCGAGTATCACATCCCCAGATTGCACTTCATCCGCCCACTCCACTTCCTCACTCTCCGAGGCCCATAAGGCATTCGTAAAATCGAGACCCGACATACCCCAGCTATACTGCTCCGCCATCTCATCAAAGCGTTCCGCACTTTCCTCCTGATACAATTCCCGCTGTAGGCGTTGACGGTAGTGACGGATGCTCAGGCTGACCAGGAAGGCAATGCCGGCAACAGCGTAGTAGGTACCGGTGATGGCCAGTGCCCCGACGATTACGATCGTAATCAGAAGGGCAATTGCGATCATACCGGCAACCGTATCTCCGACGTTATTCATGTTTCTTTTCCTTCCGTGGGCCATGACCATTCAAGCTCAGTTCTGAGGGGTCATCAAGCGAGCGCTCTATAATCGTCACCTGGCTCGTTAGCCGCTCTTCCGCACCAGTGACCTTTTTGATCTGTGGATCGGCTACCTTCTCTGGCAACTCCCCCAACGCCTCCCCAGAGAACAACTGATGCGTTAGCGGTACTCCGCCCAATTCCGGAAAGACGGTCTGAATCGTATTCGCCATCAAGAGATTGGCCTGGGCGGCAAAACGTTCGGGGATCACCTGGCTAAAGGCTTCTGCCATATCCGCCGTTTCTTTCAACAGCAGCAAACCCTCATTCATTACCGCCAGCGCTTTCTGACGACGCATCTCCGATTGTTTCTGGGCCAGGATAGCTTCCAGGCGCAATTCCTCCTGCTTGCCAGTGGCTTGTAAAACCAGGGCCATCACCGCTGCGAACCAGGTTCCGGCTTCAGTAGCTGCTGGTTTGTCCAGACCCTCTTTCGCCGATTGTGGCAGCTCCTTATAGAATTCTTCGGGTGTTTTCAAACCACCTAACATCGCATTGAAGCCATCCACCCACTGGGTCAATGCAGCATCGCTTTGCTGAGTTCCTTTGGCTGGCTTCCGCCCGCGCGTTCCGGTGCTTTTGTTTTTACGTGCTGTCATGATTATCTCCTTGACGACGATTGCCTAAGATTGCTTCCGCCACATAGGCTTTCTTCTTCGGGCGGGGTTTCCTGGTAACAGGTGCCCTGGGTTGAGATGCTTTCTTCTCGACTCGCGTCCTGGATGTTTGTGCTCCTGCTGTTAGTTTACTCCTTGTCTTCTTACTCGGTCTTTGGCTTCCTGCATCCAGCAGCCCCAACAAAAAGAGAAGGCATAAAAGGATGATAATTGCCAGGATACCCTCTGCACTCAATACTTCATTTCCGTTCATGTTTTTTCTCCTTCGTTCTATAGGTGGATATGGGAAAATGCATTGGCTTTGTAGTAGATTGACCGTCGATAGGCAGTTGCCAGCTCATGCAGCAATCCTTCATAATGATCCAGTTCGTCAGGATCTTCTGCTTGTATTGCCTCTTCCGTCGCCGTTTTGATGTACAAAGTACGCAATTGGCTGATCTTGCCCTCTCGATAGAGCTTCCGCGCCCGTCTCTGAAAGCGTCGCCTCTGGACTTCTCTCACTCCCCCGCCCTCCTCTGCCAGATCCCTTCCGGTATGACCAATTCGCCCAGGGTGTCTAAGATCTCAATTATCACTGGAAATTGTGGGCAAAGTCCCAGCGGCAACAGACACGCCATCTGCGGTCTGCGTCCGGGAGAAAAGGTTGATTGCGCCACTTCATCTCCGCTCATCACCAACATTGTGATGGCAGCCGTCGCTTGTGGTTTAGGGAGTAACCTGCCATTGATGCTCAACGCTTGGCTGGTGAATGTGACGACCAGGATGGGCAAAATTAACCTACAATCTTTATAGGCTTCTAACCGAAAGACGGCACAGACCTCTGTTTCTGCGCGTGGATAGGTAGGCACAAGATGTACCTCAATCTCACAATCGTAGACCGCTTGCAGCTCTTCACAGATTTCGCCTGCATTAGTGAACTTCTGCTGGCTCACCAGAGGCAGAATCCCTGTGACCTTGATCTTCTGATGCGAACTTTCTACTTTCCCCTGATTGATTACCATCGCTTTCCTCCTGGGACTTGCCTCCAAACAGTAATCAAGTCTTCCCTTTCTAGTAGATCGATTACACCTTCCTCTGTTGAGGTCGCCATCAGTTCAAGAGCAACCCGCTGACAGCCCGATGGATTGCCCTTGAACTCCTCTGGCCAGGTATGCTCCAGGAGTTCCTGAAGATAGGTCTCCGAGCGCAATAGCTGAGCGTGATGTTGCCTTATCAGGAAGCCGTTCATGCATAGTTTCATCTCTCGCCTCCAATATGATTGGTCAAGAATACGCGGATCACTCCGACAGGCTTCTTGGCTACATTCGCCAACCATTGAGGGTCGCAGACAGCTTCGATCACCGCATTCAGTTTTGGTTGTCTCTTTCCAAGGCAACTGTTTAGCCGTTGTCCTACTTTATGCAGCGATATGTTCTGCTGTCTGCGATCTAATCTTTCCTCAGCATAAGCAGTGGCTTGGTGATTCTCGCCAACCCGCTTACAATGAGAATATGGTTGTACCTGGTGGTCGAGACCAGGTACTTCAAAGATTTTGACCTGCAGTGGCTCAGTCCGCGTTTCTGTGAACTGCTGAGCCATTGCCCGTTGGTTCCGGTTCAACCAGATGAACCACAATAGGTTCTTGCGTCATATACAAGGTATGCTGATCGAGTAGTCGCGCAATCTTGGCTGCCAGCATAACCATCTTAGCCTCCGTCGCTCGATCATTTGGTAGCGCTACCTGGATGGGCAGAATTCTATCCCGGCACACCTTACCATCCTGAGAAATATCAAAACCAACCCCCTGTCCTAAGCGAGTGAGTCCAACACCTGTCCGCTGCATAATCGCTCGCAGAATCATCTCCTGAGTACGCGCTGGCACTGGACTGCCATCGTTATAGTTCAACGGGGCAACAATGGTGTAGAGACTCTTCATGCTCTCTTCCTGATTGAGTAATGCTGCTCCATTGTCTTTGCTCATCGTTCCCTCCTATATACTCCATCAAGCATTCGTTTTTTAATGCCTCATTGGAACAGCCACAGTATGAACAATTGAGCCATCGCACCTCCTTTCTTTTATCAATCGGATAGCCCAAGTAGTCGAGTCGTTTACAAACTTTCGGAATGTGACTATAGTAGAAATGGCATTTAGACTATAGTTAGCGTCTTTGATGCACTTGACCTAACCTTCCTTTCCACATTACAAAGAGGTGTAGAAAATGCCCTTATGCAACTATCCAAACACCTTATAACACAACAACTCCTCCAAAATTCTCCAAAAGGAGAGAGACGTATGGAAACAGCCCGTATTTATTTGTTTGGTCAGCTTGATTTTGAATACAAGGGCGAACGTATAAGTGTAGGGCGGAATATCAATAAAGCCCTTCTTGCCTACCTGGCAAGTATCAACAGCCCTCACAGTCGCGCAGAATTGGCTAATATTTTATTTGAAGAGAAGCACCCAAATCCGGTTAAAAAGGCAGGGGCTGATGTCGATCGGGCAGTATCTGATATTGAGAGGAAATATCTACCTGATTTACTGGACCTCAGAGGAGGGCTAGTGGGCCTGCGCAGCGAAAAGGTGTGGTGTGATTTGTGGCACTTTCGTCAGCTAATCGCCGACAGTAAAGGTGATACTGGGATTGATAAACCTTCCCGTATTCAAGCGATGAAAGATGCTATCGAATGCTATAAAGATGGTTTCTTGCCTAATTTCACGTTGAAAAAAAGTGAGGCATTTAACATATGGCAAAGGCAACAAAGCGACGAATTATTAAGGGAAGTGACTAGAGTTATCGAGAATCTTATTTCCCATCTCCATCAGGAGAAAGAATATGAAACGGCGATTGACTACGCTCGCCGCTGGATACAATTAGATGAAATTGATGAAACCGGACATGTAATGCTCATTACTTCTCTGCACTTCAATCAAGAACGTAGCAAAGCACTTGAGCAATGCAACAAATCAATAGCTATTCTCAAGAGCGAATTCGGTAAAGATGCACCTTTCGAACAAATCGAGGTATTGTGCCGGGCTATTGTCGAAGATCGCCCCATTCTTGGTGAGTTCGATGCCCCTCTTGAGCCATCTTTTTTCTTTGGGCGTGAGAACGATCTAGCCAAGATAAAATCCCACCTGAATATTGGAGCAGAAGCTACGGGTCAAAATTTTATCGCCATTCAAGGTTGGCCAGGTGTTGGTAAAACGACCCTCGTGAATGCTATACATCATGATAGATATACAGACATAAAAGATGAATTTACAGGTGGACTTTTAAGAGCAGATTTGGGAAAAGATCCGGATCTTTTGAAAATCTTGACAAATTGGGGATACAGTCTTGGCATTTCCAGCATTGGGAAAAATGTGCCAGAAGGCATTTATAGCTTGCAGAGAAAGCTTAAATATCGAAAATGCCTCATGATTATTGATGACGCATATGATGCGAATAACGTCCAACCATTTAGGAATCTCTTGGTCGGCAACTGCGCTTTAATAATGACGACACGCTTTCCACACGTTGTTGAAAGAACTTCTACACCCTCTGATGAAGTTTATATTCTACGACCGCTCGATACAGATGCTGCCTTAAAGTTATTCAACACCTTAGCTCCAGACGTAGTCGAAGAATATCATGAAAAATCTTATGAATTTGTGGAGGCTCTTGAAGGTCTTCCCTTAGCTATCCGAGTGGCTGGCAGACTCCTTGCCTCACGGCACAAAAAACATCTAGATATCATCGGACTTATGGACGAAATTCTCAACAGCACTCGCCTAATGGGTGAATACGCACCTGAAGACAGGCACAATCTTGAAACGGAAACGACACCGACTGTAAATCTGCTATTCAAACTAAGTACAGATCTATTGGATGAGCAAACACGGCAACGCTTTGCTGTATTGGGACTATTTGCGCCTAAACCTGCTACATTTGATCTCGATGATATAGCGAAGATATGGGAAGTAGATGACGCAACATCGACCATAAATGCACTGGCTGACTATGGATTGCTTGAACCTATGCCAAAACTAAAAGGCCGTTATCAAATACATTTTCTACTTGCCAAACATGCTCAAACCTTATTCGAAGATGGGTTGGGATAATTTAACGTGGACATGCAAACCAGTCTCTTCAAATGCATTCATATCTATTTAGAAAAGCTTCGACAGCTAAACGAATACTATAAGAACAATGAGGTTGAAAAAGCATCAACTGCATTTGAACTGGATGAACGACAATTTAATAACTGGCTACGTTTGATCTATTCTTATGGTGTTGAAAATAATGATGCCCAAGCCCTAGAGATATGCAATCAATTTCCACAGGCAGCCTATAACCCGCTGCTCTATTTTCGACAACCTCTAAAGGAGCAGATTTTCTGGTTTGAAGCTGCGGCCGATGCTACCAGAAAATTAGGGAAGAAAGAGGATCTCGCTTATAATTTGTTGCGTCTTGGAGTAGCCTTTATCCGGTTTGGTGTCCCGCAAAAAGGAATTGTTGCGCTTGAAGAATGTTGTTCAATCGCTAAAGAATTCGGCAATAAAGACCTCGAAGCCAGAAGCAAAAACAATCTGGGGATCGGATACGAACATCAAAGTCAATACTTTGAGGCAATTTCACATTTCATCGAGGCAATAGAGATTACGGAAGAAATTCACGATGCAATAGGTCTATTTCAACAGTTGGATAATCTTGGTGCCTTATACTATCGTATAGCCGAATATCAAAAAGCTTTTGATTGCTTTGAACAAGCTCTCATACTCGCTGAGGAAAATAATTTCCCTACTCAACGACCACTTGGAAATAAAGGGCTATGTTTCTTCCCTTGGGGGCAATATGACACAGCCATCGAATACCTTAAGAAATCTCTCTCAGTGTCAGAAACTGTAGAGACAAAAGATACACGTCAAATAATGGCCTGTTACGCCAGTCTCGGGGCCATCTACTCGGATCGAGGTAAGCATCTTGCAGCATGGCAGTATTTTGAAGAGGCCAAATCTCTAGCTCAAGATCAAATACAAGACAAGAGAGCTGAGGGACATTATATTGGAAATCAAGCAGACATTTGCCTCAACCAAGGAGACCATATCGAAGCAACAAAGCTATTTAAATCATCCCTTGAAATAGCCACTAATACGTTCGATGAACGATACAAGGCCATCTGGATGGGGGCTTTAGGCAGAATGGGTATCGAAGCACGTTTAGACGAACCAGCAGAACATTTGCTTTATCAAGCTATTCAAACACTTGTTAGACTCAATGCTTGGGAAGACCTGACACGACTTCAATTGAGTTTAGCAACCTTATGGCTTTTACAAGACAAACTTGATGAGGCTGATGCTTTGGTTTCAACAGCCCTCGAAAAAACACGGGAAATAAACCATATCCCCAATCAAGGTAGATGCCTATTACTCCTCGCTGAGATATTGCGTCAAAAAAAGGATTTTACATTAAGCCATTCTTATGCAGAACAGGCTCAACAGTTGTTTACACTACCGAATATCAGCGAGATTAGTTTGGCGAAAGCCTTACTCCACGTCATCGCTGCACAGCAATCTCAAGGTGATACTTCTACCACATTAAAACAACTTGCCGAACTGGAGATGGAACAAGGCAAGCTCTCGCTAGCTATAAAGCACATGGATGAAGCACCAACTGATAGTCCTACCCTTTTAGAAGAACAGAAAATACTCCGGGCCTCAATTGGAGCTTCCCTCAATGAAGTATTGGAAGAATCAGGGTTCCTTGCTGAAGGCTCCGATAATACGAGCTTCTAGATTTTCTTTTTTATCAATTCTCTATTCCTAAAATTCGCTTTACTTTTGAATGCAGGCTCAAATCGGAAATTACTAAACGATTATTCTCTGTTTCTTCAACCAAGCCAATCCTAATAGGAAACTCTATCTGTTTTTGGATTTGAGCAGATGACACACCCTCCCCACTAAGAATTTCTTCAAAGATTTCCCTGCTAATCGTAGCAGGATATGGAGCATGAAAAGAGACGATCATAATAGACTCTACCGCCATTTCCACAGCATTGTCTCCCAAGATTTCCTTGTCATTTTCCGTTAACAGTTGCGCTATCATATCCCTAAACTCAGTTAAAGGTGTCTGATCTGTGATTAAATCTTCCAGTGGTGGTCGTAATGGTTCGTCTTCCAGATATTGTCGTTCTAATTATTGATTGTATTTCCTTATCGTTTAGATAGCCTCTATGCTTATGCACCTCCAAAGATCACCCTCTGATTTCGACATAGCAGGCGTATTTTATATCACCCCATCGTAATGTCAAAAGCATCGCAAATCATGGTGAATATAAATAACAACGTGCGTACTTTCCGACATCTAATCCCGTTCATACACTTCTGGATTACGCTGTCTTACAAGCCATGTAGGGTGTCGCGGCCTTGGCTGCCGTTAAACGGTCAATTGGAGGAAAATGAATCAAGCGTTCTTTACAGCAAACATTGCAGCCCAGCTATTCATCATCTTGGCGATCGGGATTATCGTCGGCATTTTGGTCTGGTTGGTGCACAACGCACCACCACGCTACCGACGAAGGAAACGTAGACCTACTCGTGTCACGTTTTACTATGACAACTCCTACCCTCCTCGTGACCACCGATACAAGCGTCACGACTACCGTTGATCGGGTAACGCGCGAAATGGCTTAATTATCAATTTGACACTCTTCGCGCTAGAAAAGAGCAGCCTAACCTCTGCTCTTTTTTATTTGGGTCTGCTTTTTGGGTCGATTGGGCTTCTTGCCAGAGTGCGTAAACATCAGCTCCCGTAGTTGCCAGCCTGTCCACAGTCCAATCAAGTAAATCATGCCGCCAAAATACAATCCCCAATACTTCATGGGAACACTGGTGGCAAAGGCTGTCAGGGCTTGCATAGGTCCATCATATCAAACTGGTCAATTGCATTCATATCATCCGCCCTACGCCTGCAGGTGGGCAGTATATGGCTGCCCACCCCACTTCAACCTTCTGCCTTTACCAGATCGCTTTATCAGCCCCACCGCCTCCCCCTCGCAGGTGATGTTCGGCCTGTATTTGCGAGATCGTTGAGCTTCTGGGGGGATCGGCGGATCTTAGCGCCTAGCGACGGTGCTTCCTGGTGCATGCTTTGTTGGGTGGCGGCGGGTGATGTGGAGGTCTTCAGGTCGGTGTGGGGGGATGGTGGTGGGTGTTCATCCAATCAGATGATAGATCATTTTTGGAGTAAATTATCTATCAAGGCTAGCTTTTTTGACCTATCTGGCGAACTACTGGACTCATCATTTTATGCCAGAATCGGCCGTTTATACTTGAAAAAGGCTGTATTTTCGTCCCGGTGTGCCTCAAATAGCTCGTTTTCAATCCCCCTACCCCCACCACCAGATCGGCGGGGGGTGGCGGTGGGGGTATCTGTGCTTTTTTATGTTATTTATTTTCATGGGGTAAGGAAACCTACACGATGCTAATGCATCAGTTTTCCCATATTCACCAGATATCTTTATGCTTCTAAATGGCTGATCTGAAGATCTTCAACCATCCGAAACTGCACCAGTGAATGCCTTCTCTTGGAGAGGAGGAAGGCCTGTCCAGGAGCCAATCGGGAGATCTGATTGGGGTCAATCATAAACTGATCTTGTACCCTGGCTGAACCCATTGGTGTAACCGCTTCTTCTTCATGAACAAAGGATTTCTCGATCTGTTTTTTAGTTCCTCCGAGTTGGGCAATCTCGTCAGGAAACTCGGTGTTGTGGATGATCTTCAAGTTGGCGTTGGCAAGGATGTTTCTGCCTGTAGCTTCATCCAGTAATGAGGACAAGTCCTGAGTGGCTAAGAATAAGCCTAAATCGGCGGATCGCCCCTGAGACATGGTTTTGAGAAAGCTCTGGTTGGATAGGGATTGAAATTCATCAATGATGAACATGCTCTTATTTTTCTGCCGCTCCGGGTTGCCCATATAGTGATTGGCATCCTCGCAAATTAGATTGGCGATCACCCGTCCCGTCTCCCCCACTGCTGTTGTTTTGATACTAAATACAGCAACCCTTGAATCGCCTCCGCCAAGTGTAAAGCCATCTCGGTGGACGTTCTGACCATAGTCACGAAACAGGGGTTTGTACCACAAGCCCACCTCAGCGATGTGCTTTCTCAAGTCCATCACATCCTCTCTGGCTGGATGTTTGTTGTAAGCTCTCATCAACCACTTGTAGTTAAAACGTTGTTCCAGATCGCTGAAATCTTGCGGGCTGCCATGCGGCGGCGGTGCATAACAAACCAGTTGAAGCACATTTTTGCAGATCACCTTGAACCAGGCTGCCCCACCTTTGACATCTGCACCGTAATCGGTCATCTCTAGCAATCGGTTATAGAGGACCATCGGATCACCGATAAAGGGATTGTAAGCGCTGCCTGTGTTTGGTCCATGACCCAGACGAAATATCGGTGGTTGGAAACCTCTGGTTATCCTTGTGACTTCACTAATCCAGTTCGCTAACGCTAGCTCACCCTTGGCATCGATGACGTATACATTCCAATCGGGCATGGTCGAAAGGATTTCGTGAATGATCCATTTGATCGTTTGTGTTTTGCCACTGCCTGGTGAACCCAAAATAAAGCCGTGCATACTCAATTTATTTTCGTCCAGGTAAAGCCATTTCTTATGAAACTTAACGCCAGTGTAGTCAGGAAAGGCTTCGGGAGTCTCGATCTCGGCAGCCAGTTTCAGGTGTTTGTTGATCGCTGCTGGAATAGGTCTGGTCAGAGCGCTAAGCCGTTTCTTGCTCAGGCCTTTGTGATGATCTTCTATGAAATATTTCAGCTTCTCGTCAATATCGCTAGTGTACACCCTACGAATAAACGGAACGCCATGTTCGATCAGGATCGCCCCCAGCGGCGCAAAGGGAATCGTCGCCATATACCACCAAAACACAAAGACTTGCGGTTGTGCCCATACAGCCCATATGCTCAGTCCTACTCCCCACAGGATCGAAGCCATCACACCCATGAATCGAATCCTGGTAAATGTATGAAGCGTCAGATAATATGCAACGGAAGCAAGAAAGCAAAAGCCAAATAGGATGCTTAAACTGACACTGAGAACACCATATACAAACCAGCGGGTGGTTGCGGGTTTGTACCAGACTTTGAACTGCATAAGAAATTAAAGCTAGCTGATTTCTGACCAATCAATCACTCTAAAATGTTGCCAATCTGGATCGACCTCCTGCGCTTTTCTGGTGGCTAATCCATACGTGCCCGGATTGGTACAGAAGTAGTAGGTTTGTTCGAAGCTGCTCATCAATGTCAACATGATCTCTTCCAGGCGCTTCTCCCCTTTCTTGGATTTCTCAACTTCAATGGCAGTATCTCTATTATCTAAGAAGGTCAAAGCATCGGCTCGATGCGGATAGGTACCATCAGATTCGGGGTCTTGATCTAATCGTATTCTCCTCTCCGAAACCCAACCCAATTTCGCTCCATAACATTTTTCCAAATATATTCGCAAATGGTTGATGTAGTCCTTATGCAAATTGGTTGTGCCTTGTTGTTTCCCGTTTGGACTTATCTGGGTGATCTGAGGTTCGTACTCTGGAAACGGTAACCTTAACTCGGCCAGCGTTTGCTTGGTCACATAGACAAAACTCGGCCGGGCTTGCAGGAGCCGTTTCCACTCGACATAACCCTGCTTCCGCAATCGGATAAACAGGCTTTCAACTCCCTTCACACTCATCAGTTGCTGGGTCTCTGGATGAAGGTTGATGACTTCTCTCAGATGTCTGAAGCTCACCGCGTACTGCTCAGCAATCCACGTCAGCACATCTTTATTTCTTCTTGAAAGTCCTTGTTTTTTTCTATTCACCATTCTTTCTTCTATTTTCTAATTGCCTCACCCTACCAAATCTATGTGCCTCGTTCAATTTTTCTCTTTTTTTTATTATCATTACTTTTCTACTTTTCTCTCTTTTTACCTCCTTTTCACTCTCTCCTCCTCCCTCCCCTATTTATCTTTAATCATTCTTCATTCCTTTCATTCATTTTCTTTTTTTATTCTTTCTTCTCTCTCACACTATCTCTATATTCCGTCCTCCCCGTACCTACCCCTTACCGCATATCTATGACCACATCCCATAAGACGAAGGCGGAGGGGGTGTGGTCATGGATTAATTTTGCAGCGCAGCCAAAAATTAAGCGGTATCAGGGGTTATCTAGAGGGAGGACGCACGGCACTAAATACCCAGCTCCTTCAAAGTACCTTCAAAGAAGCTGTTGTTTTCACAAGGTATGGTTACGCCTTTTCATGGCGCACTACGTTGGTCCCATGTCCGCTAATTTGCGGTTCTGAATGGCACTGTTACGATGCTGATTTGCAGGTTTGTCTTTACTTGGAATTCCAAGCTTGTCGATCAATGAGGCTTTGTTTTCTTCCACCCATTGCCGATAGGATTGCTGGGAAGGTTTCCCTTCCACTGGTATTTTCAATTCAGGTTTCGGTTGCGGATTGTCGGCTCGGATCACCTGGCGGGATGTATACCGACTTGCGGAAGCAACAAACCATGCACCTTTGTTCTGGATGTTGCCTCGATCTTTAAGAATACTAATGAGTTCCATCAACTTGCCTTCAGGGACAGTCAGCGCAAGTTTAGCAAAGGTTCGTTTGCTGATCTCCTGGCTATCTCCGGTGGCGACAACCATCTGGTCTCTCATGTAATCGACATGATCCGGCTGCATGAAGTATTTTTTTCTTCTTTTACGTTTGCGCTTCGTGGTTCGACAACGTTGTTTCATAATCCCCGAAGGGGATTTAATTGTAGGGGTCAGTGGTTGGTACTCCCCCCTAGTATTTTTCTCAAGTTTACGAACCTTCTTTTTTAGCGCTTGCAGTTCCAATAGATCCAGTAGAAATACCAATCCATAGCGATTAGCTGACTGTGCCCCGTACTCGTCTTCCTCTTTGATCTCAAAAATAATCCCCTGCCCCACTAACGACTTTCGAGCTTTGCGAACGGTGTTGATACTTTTGAGGCCACAACCGACATCTAGCACTTGCCCGGTATTCTTACATTGTTTTCCTCTCATGAACTGACTGTTGGCAATCTGGTCGCTGGCTTTGCCGTAACCAACCGTAGCATCGATAATGTAATCCAATAGCAAACGATCCCGATTATGCTTCAACCCGGATCGAATCAGTCGTAACCGGCTGTGAACTTCGGCAGCTCGGCGATGAAGCAAAGCGCGAATGTCCTTGCCAACAAACCCATCAACCCTCTCTTTGGCAACAGGTGTTTCCACCGCTTCAGTTGGGCTGTATTCTCTTTTTTCTGGTGAATATGAAGAAGTGTACATGAGGCTATTGCGGACGGCTTAGATCGCCTTTGGTGTCCCCTATTTGAATGATGATTTTGCTGATTGATATTGATTAGTCTTCTATACTCTATCTATGGGTTTTTAAGGGTTCAAAACGAAGCCTCCATGAAAAAACTGAGCGTGTGAGCCAGAATACA